>APFE030723546.1:30266-77082 GCA_000404065.3 Pinus taeda
AGAAGTTCTCTTGGTGTAGAGAGACAATGGGCATTTCAGGGCTGGAAAAATGACTAAGCTCTCTTGTGGCCCCATGTGGAAAGAAAACAACAAGTGGGAGAATGTTGGGTTGTGTTATATTCTTTCCACGTAGTTAACAGGGGGTTTGAGGGACCCTATGTTAGGTTGGGCGGACCCACCTATGGTTTTGTGCATGATTTTCGCACATGTTTTTTGGATGAGATGGTTTTCGGTCCATGGTATTGGACGTGATGGTTTTCGGTCCATGGTATTGGATGCTTCGGCATGTATAAATATGTATTATAACATTGAAAGGAACATAATGAGAAATCAAGTTGGTAGCCCCGGTTTTGGGATCCAGGGGAAAATCTATGTGTTATGATCTCACATTGTTTATTTTTTGTGTTTTAGAATTCGTATGCAGGTAATTTTTGTACGGGGTTAAAACCTACAGTGCCATTACCATTTGTGCTAGATGAAGCCATTTTGCAAACTATATGGCCCTGAATTTGAATTACTTTCATTCTCGATTTTGTAGGAGGCTCTTGATATACTTTCTTTGTTCCTTATTGCCTACTGTAAACATCATTCCACATTGATTGCAAACATCTCGTCTATGTGCACACTTGGATTGAAACTCCATCCCCCCCGTCATCGCTCCAACCATAGACCTGCCTGTGATTAACTGCTTCAACTCAAGAAGAGTATTATCTCTTCTTCCTTTAAAATAAAAATTAAATGCAATCTCGATCCGACTCCGCTTGTCATGTGTCATGGCCTCAATACCCTGTTGTTTCCGCTGGTGATTCTCCTATGACAATCCTGCAGCTTGTATCTCCACCCAATGTGATCCTGTTGTGCATTACGTTTAATAAGGACAAATAATGGCTTGTCAGATACTAATTCCAAAGCTTTTGATGCCTCAAGAGGCCTTAATCTATGAATTTGTATTCTCATGGAATATGACATGTGGTTGTCTCCCTTTGATCCAAGATCACCATCCCTTGTTCTAAGTTGGCGCCTCTATTTTCTTGTTCATAAATGATTTGATTGTTTTCCCTCTTAACATTATATGTGTCAAAAATTTCAACTTTTTTTCAAGAGCATCTCTATATGGTGGAATATAGGGGGGAGATTTGCTTCCTTTAGATCTTTAATTTTGAGGCATCTTTGAATGACCATTATTGAGTCTCCAATCAGACTTATGTGGCAGAATACCCTTGAGGAGACTATCTTCAGTCCTTGCGAGAGGGCTAAGGCCCCAATTTGATTGTTCAATGTGATTCCTAAATCTCATGCAAATTTCATCTTTATTTCTCCATGGGAGAGATACAAAACCCCTCTCACCCCTGCCTCCCCCCAAATCAACCAATTGCTAATTATCTAAAGCAAAAACTTTTCAAAATGAGGATATAGATGTAAAGGAGAAAGGTGGACTCATGGAGGTCTTCTTGTTATAAGATCATACTTAATTGTCTCTAAATGCTAGGTTATGTCTTATTCATAGGTTCCAAACTATTCTTTTGAGAAAAAAGGATGTCCTTTTTCTGATTATCGCTACCTCTTGAACTTCATCAACACTACCATCTAGCCTTCTAGATGTAATATTCCTCATCTTAGTCATTTTAGGGTTGGGTATGCCCATCTCTAACCAACCCTTCAATTTTTTTTCCACCACATCCTCACATTCTTAGAATACTTTCTCCTAACCCATTTCCTTTTACAGAAGGGAAAGTCATAATAAATTCCCATAGTGATGACATCTTGCACATTGAAAAGAGATTTGAAAATAGTCCAATGGTTGAATAAATGAACGCCCTCCCTTCTGTAAGGTCATCTCAGCCACTAAGCCTTCTTAGAGGTCTATTCCAACTAATTTTTTTTTTTTTTGTCTAAGTTGCATTGCATGAATTAAGGATCCCATAGCCACCTTAAGGAACTAATAACCCCCCTAATTTCCTTTAACATATCAAAGGACCAAACTCGAGGGGTAACCCTAATAATTTAACCCAAATATATGCAAAATCCACTCTTTCAAAATGACTATTGAAGAATGGGGTCCATTTTTTAAGAACAAATGGACGGAGTTCCATTTCCGAGACATCTAACCTTCTTAGAATCATATGCATTTTAGAATA
The DNA here is from genome assembly GCA_000404065.3 of Pinus taeda. NCBI lineage: Eukaryota > Viridiplantae > Streptophyta > Pinopsida > Pinales > Pinaceae > Pinus > Pinus taeda. Next base: position 32,405 of record APFE030723546.1, read on the forward strand.
TAAATCCCATCTACCTAAGAGCAAGAAAAAAACTTTAGGATGTGCCCTACGAAAGGGACTCAAGACTTAGAAAACCACAACTCCAATGACTACTCATTCATCCCTTGACCAATAAACACCCAACAAGTGGTCAAGATATTGGATTTATGACCTCGTGCATTTTGACATTCTCTCCCAACACGAGTTTTATTAGAGTGCCCTTTTGCTTAACACACATATACTTCCTTTTTGTTATTTAACTAGCACGTTAAGATGAACAATCACCTTTGTTTTGAATTCCCACATTGAACACTTAAGGATCCAAATATATTTACAACAACACCTCTATTCTCCTAAAAAAGCTTCCTAAAACCAACATCTTTCCTAGATCTTGCTACACTAAACTTTAGTCTCTAATTAATCTCTTTTAACCATTGTTTAAGAACATCAACCTCACTCACTTACAACCGCCTTACTCACTAAATTTTGACCATTGTTTAAGAACATCAACCTCACTCACTTACAACCGCCTTATTCACTAAGGTACATGATGATAAAGGCACACCATCCAAAAACAAAACCTTAACCAGGTCTCAACCTCACTCCAAAGAAACCACTTACCAATTCTCTCCAACCCCTACACCTTTCAACTCTTCCAATAAACCATGAAAACCCTCATCACCTAAAAAACATGACCTCACCTCAAACCTATGACTATGAACAATGGAAAAAGCTTCATAAATATCTCAAAACATAATAATAATCTCAGCATTACTAATATTTAATAACCGTAATCCATTAATAATATATGCTTAGAATTATTAAATAATGTTGATAAACTCTCTTCTAAATTAATGAATTTGACTCATCACCCATAATCCCTATCTACCTCACCTTACAACCTTGAATAAAAAAACATAAAAATATCTAACCTTATCTAAAATATGACAAATTCATTAAAGCAAAACAAATCCATTGAAAAACTACCTAAAACAACATTTCCAATTGTTTGATCCCCTAACACAAGACTATAGAGGTCAAATGTTCCAATTAACTAAACCGCGACCACCCTCAAAGGTCTCACCCCTACGCTCAATCCATATTTGTAAAGGTCTCACACTAGCTGCCGTAGAAAGTGTCCCAACTTTATAAATAATTGCGAGGCCTTTAAGAATATTTGAGTTTTCTTTGATCAGCCGAATCAAAAACACTTTTAGCTCAGCGTCTAGCCAACGCCATGGTCACCAATAGCGAATACTAGGGTTTATAAGCAAAACATTCCATTATAAGGGTTTTGCTCTCAGCGCTTTTTACATACAACATTTGGAATACAAACACAAGCGGAGTGCAATCCACCATTGAAGCTTTCTGAGAGCAAAGCTTACCCTCGCGCTCTGCAAAATGCCTCCAAAATCAGCCAAGAAGGAAGCCCCCGCAGAGCGTGCCATTCTGGGCCGGTTTTCTTCCCATCTCAAGATTGGCATTGTAAGATTTTCAGTTTTAATTCTGGAGAACAATCGCTCTTGATTCTCCAGTTATTCATTTGGTTTTTGCGATGTAATTTTCATTAAACAAATTGGAGATGGCTGGCAGGTTGGACTTCCGAATGTCGGGAAGTCGACACTCTTCAATACTTTAACTAAGCTCTCCATACCTGCGGAAAATTTTCCATTCTGCACGATTGAACCCAACGAAGCCCGAGTGAATGTTCCAGACGAACGTTTTGATTGGCTTTGTAAACTGTATGAGCCCAAGAGTGAGGTCAGCAGTTCGATTCAAACATCTAGATGCCTTGTGTTTTCACTAATTGCTACTGGTTTGATGATTTTTCGTTTTCTTTTCTAGAAAATGTGCTCTATTACTTGTTGAATTGGAATTTTTTTTAATGCTGGATAATTTCGGGGTTTTCCTCGTTCAAAATTTCCGTAAAGATATTAGTCAATTGAACTTTAGAGTAAGGTAAAGCTTTTGTATCCCAATCAATTATGACTTTACAGATAGTTGTATTTTAAATATAAACGACATTATCAGCTAAAACTAGAAATTAGAGCACACCCTTCGCTGCTATGAATAAGATATGGATCTTCGTGTTTCTTGAAAAGTCAGGATCAGAATATGAGAACGACATACTGCCTGATATATATGCATATATGTTTTTTTTTTCAAAGAAAGCATGGTGGGAAACGGAAGGATGTTTCCCGATGGCATCCTAGTAAAACCCCCGGTGTGGACCAGTGTGCTTCACTTAGGGGAATTCTAACTGGGCACCTGCAGCCATGAAACTAATCAAATGCCCATCAACATTAGCAACAACCAGTTGATATATATCACAAACTCAGAATTGCAGACTGCATTGAAAACCTTAAATTTGTGTGTTTTAGGAGGGGAGTTGACTATTTAATGGGCAGAAGTTAGGGTTTTAGGGCCCAGCGGGTTGCCTTATAGTTTATGCAATTAAACTTCGTGTCATGTTAATTTATTATGAAAACAGAAATAATGCTTTTAGCAATTGCCTCAGGCCTGTTGGGCATGAAACAATCCAGATTAACCAGAAACATTAGCCTAGCTAGCAGCTGCTATTGAGCAAGATGGCAGATGACGAAGAAGCACTCTAGAGGGGCATATCCAATACAAACAAAATATGAGAAAAACCCGGGGATCACTTAAAGAGTCTCCTAGGTTGCAATGGAATTATCACCCCATCTTTGTGCTTAGTGATTGGTAATAAATGAACCCAAGAATCTACCGCCCCTTGGAAAAGATCATCTGCAACAACATCGTTCCTCTGTATTGCATGTTGTATAGAAATCTGCTGAAACTGTGATGGCAACCTCCTAACCATGGGCAATGGTGTGCCACGTAGATTCAAATTCATGACTTGGAAAGATCCCTTCAGTCACTCTTGAAGACCTCTCTCCATAGCAATCCCTTAGAGGATGTAAACAGTCTTAATCTTTGTTTTGATATCCATCCTCCAATCACGATCACATTGGAAAGTGAGTGATTGAGATTCCAAAAAATAAAGATAAGCACTGATTGCCCCTTGAATGTCATGGGAAAAACCCTAGGGAGTTGATTTATCAACTTCAAACTCTGAACAATCCTCTCTTTTGTACTTACTCTTCCCGGGGGATCTATTGATAAAACTTGAAAGTATAGATGCTTTGGATCATAGGGACTATTTTCATAGAGAGAATCTTGTTCTCAAAGATTGCATCATTGCATGCTTGTGAAATAGTGCACAACACATCAGGAGGGAGTGAGTGGTGATTAGAGCTCACCCTCTTATCCTCTCTACCATTTTTCTTAATTGTTTTCCACATTCTCACTTTCCCATGACCCTTCCCCCCTAGTTAAATCTTTAATTATTGACCACAACTCCATTGCAAAATGACACTTTAGAAGCAAGTGATCAACATACTCATCATTTCACAATATAGAAAACATATACCTTGTAATGACCCTTTCCGGAGAGGTATATCAATTTAATTTTTCACTATCACTTGAGAAGAAAAGAAAAATTATAATGTGAAAGTGAATAAATAAATTATTTTATTATTTAACCAAAGTATTGATATGGTCAAAAAAATTATTTTATTGATGTATTGATTCAGTTAAGGAATAAAATGTTATGAAAGGAGATTGAAGCTCACTGCTTATTAATTTTCTCGAAACTCTGCAACTACTTAGATGAATCTACTGGAAATCAAGTTCAACTAAAATTGAACCAAGTTTAACTTCCACTAAGGTACAAAGTTCCGTAACATTCAATAAGCAGTGGAAAAATACTTGTGATAAAAACACATGCACACAAAATTGACACCAACGTTTTACCTAGGAGACCCAAATGGGAAAACCTACATTCGTTTGTTGTGGGCTTTTATTGATTGTTGATTGTGCAAGTAAATTTGTTACAAATTCAATATGTTGCTATTGCAGCGAAAAAAATAGCCTCTGAGAAACTAATTCTTAGCTCTAAAATTGCTCACAGCCTCTCCTAGATCATTGCTCTTGGCATTTCTCCTTGAATTCCTAACCTTTGCTGCTCAACCAATGTGCTTTGCTTGCCTTCGTCCTTCTGTACTTTTGTAGATCTTTGATCCATGCAATGAGGCGAAGTTCAAATGGCTGTTCACACTAGTTCAACGAGTTCCTTTTGCCAATTAAGCGGAGCAAGTCTTAGTTACACTTTGACTAGCTCTCAGTTAACTAACTCAAGTTACTCCTTTGTGGGAATGTACAGTAGCTTTATTATCCCTTTTTGCACAATCCATGAGATGATGGTACATGATCTTGATGTGCTTGGAGTGATCATGAAAAATTGGATTCTTAGAGAGCTTAATGCAACTTTGATTGCCACAGTGAATCATGGTGGGCTCTAACTCCTGCCTGAAAAGTCTCATAAGCAACTTCCTCATCCAGATGGCTTCACATGCTGCCAAGCTGGCAACCATGTATTCGGTCTCTGCTGAACTGAGAGCAACTGATCATTGCTTCTTGTCGAACCAAGAAACAATTGCTGACCCAATGCTAAAGATGCAACTTGAAGTACTCTTCTAGTCTGTGGAGTTCCCTAACCAATTTGCATTTGTGAAGCCCTTAAGCCTCACTCCATCAACTTGTCTGTACCATAACCCATAATCTGCAGTGCCTTTGAGATACCTCAAGACATGCTTGGCAGCAACCCAATGAACTATGGTGGGATCCATCATGCACTGACTCAACTACTTCACTGCAAAACATATGTCAAGCCGTGTGTTGACTAAGTACATCAATGACCCAATGAACTGCTTGTACAATGTGGCATCTACTCGCTCTGCTCTATTGGCATCCAACTTCCTCCAATTTGTGATTAGAAGCGTGGTCATGGGCTTGCAATCCTGCATACGAAACCTCTTGAGAATCTCTGTAGTGTACTTCCCCTGCCCCAAGAAGATTTCCGTATCACCCTACCATATCTCCATCCCAAGGAAATAATGCATAAACCCTATGTCCTTCATCTCAACACTCTTGCAAGATTTGCTTTGCAATCCTGAATCAGAATGAGCAGAAGCCCTCCATCCGTGATGTAGTATAGGTTGGCATCTGCATCACTCTTAGTGAAGCCCAATCCTTGAAGTGTTGGAAAATCAAGGTTGTTGTAGCTTAACGTTGATTCTCCTTACTTGATAATCACTTGTGGTATTAGTTGGTATTTTTTTATTTTGTTTTACTTCTACATCAAGCAATTATTAAAACAAGAAGATCACGAAACACAAAGAACACAAGATGTAGGCTCCACGCCAAGGCAAAACCCCACAATTGGGGTTTCACCCAAACAATCCTCTCCTTATAGAATCAGATCATAATGAGACCTTCAAGACCCAAAGACTAAAGTCAAACCTCCTCCAAGCACTAAGTCAACCCTCCAAATGATCTCCTTGAAGACAAGATAAGGTCTTCCAAAGTAACCGAGAGTCAACTCCTTCAAAGTCTGCTCTAAACAAGATTTTGACCCTCACTTCAGATCTGCAACTTCAACCTGCAATTCTTAGTCCTGCAACAACTGCAAAATCCTTAGGATCTTCGCACATGTGGATATAAATAAGTAGAAATTATATCTCCTTCTTCGCTTGGTCTTCCTTCTTGTCTTCTAGATTTTCGCTCTTCTTGTCTTCCTTTTTCTTGCTTGAGATCGAACTACAGTGGTGTCTTCAAATTAATCAAATTCATCTCCTTTATATACCCTTCACATGTGGTCGAATAAGCCTCTTCTAGGTTGACTTGTTCTTGACTTGGGCCGACTTGGTCTTGTAGGTCTTCTTTGTTGAAATGTGTAACTAGGTTCAACCTTCATAAATATGAAATGTACTTTTGATTCTTGTATATTGTAAAAGGAAAGAAAATTTATTATTGTTATTTTTGTAGCATGGGTTTCATGCTCAAGGTATTTTATTTAAAGGTCAAGCACTCATTCAGTGCTTCTAGGGTTTGTCCTAAGGTCAAGAAGTCAAAAGAGTCATTGTCATATGAAGAAGACCCCATCGGGTACATTTTAACTTGTAAAAATAATTATTTTTGTATTTAAAATTGTCAAAATACCCTCCAAGACCAAGTCGGCCTGGCAACTAAGAAGTCGGCCTCATTATGGCACATTGTCTTCCTTGGAAGACTATATATAGGAGGGAACTCGACCTCGTATGGACACTCACTCATATTTTCATCATCTAAGCGAAGGAGAAGTAAAAGAAGGCTAGCAAAGAAGGAAGAAGGATGAAATTTTGGGTTGTTTCTCTCCCTCTCTCTCTCTCTCACGTGCAAAGAAGGAAGGCTAGGGTTTCAATGCTGCAAGATCAAATTTGAGGAAATTGCAGAAAGAAGGTCGAAGGAAGGTCTATTAGGTCACCTACAAGCCCTAGAACAAGGAGAAACCCAAGTGAAGGTCAAAGGAAGCCTTGGAAGCCCTAAAATTGCTCACTCGTGTGGAGGCAACAATTGTTGCAGGGGTTGAAAATTTCAAACCTGCAGTGGAGGTCGAAATTCTGTAGTTGGGATTCGAAGTTGTACAGCTGGAAGAGATTTCACTGGGTTTGACTTGGATAGAGGAAGCACATCATCAAGGAGGTCAGACTTGGTCTTGGAAGGGTCTTGGTCTTGGTCTAGAAGTCTTGGAATTCGTCATTTGAAGAATCTATATGAAGATAAGAGATTTGTGGGGTTTCCTCTCAAGTGGAGAGGTTTTGGCCCTGGCTTGCAGCCTATATCCTGTGTTCTTGTGTATTGTTGATCTTCTTGTTTTGGTAGCTGTTTGATGATGGGAAAAACATAATAATAAGAGAAGAAGCTAATAATCAAGAAAATTAAAATTACATCACAAGCAATTATCAAGTTGAAGAGAAATCATATTAGTTGCAACCCTTTATATTTCTTAACATGGTATCAGAGCTAAGGTTGGCTAAGGGCATGATGAAGATCACTACATCCTTGAAGAAATATTTGAAGTAGTGTTCTATGGTAGCAAGTCATCTCAAGTAAGGTATCAAGGCATTGCGAAATTTCCTATTATCCATAAAAAATAGTATGACTAAGACTTCTGCAAAGAACAAAGGGTTATTCTCAACACTCACAGACACATTTGAAGATGAGAATATTTGGGTAATCGACAATGGTGCATCAAGACATATGACAGGTGAGCACAAACAACTAAAGACCTTATCAAGAGGAAAATCTTCCTACTTTGTTGAACCTAGTGATAAGAAAAGCTATCCTATAAGAGGAATTGGATCAACCTCGCTAGAGCTGGAAAATGGAGGAAACATCCATCTCAATAACAATACCAGCTTTGCAAAAGAACTTACTTTCTATTTCATGTCTAGAAGATAAGGGAGATAAAGTCGCTTTTATAGATGGAAAAGTTATGTTTTGGGATAAAATCTCTAGCATTGAAAATGCAAAGATCATTGGTATTCCTGAAGGAAGACTCTACAAATTGTTGACCCCTTTCTCTCAAACTTTGGTTCACATTGAAGTAAGTTCATGTGAACTTTGGCATAGAAGGTTTGGACACCTTCACTACAAAATCCTTTCTCTAAATTCAATGGTGAATGGCATCCCTGAACGCAAGGAGGATCATGAACGAGTATTTAAGGGATATACATTAGGTAAAATTGTTAAGAGACCATTTGGAAGCAGTGCTTCAAGGTCAAAAGAAGTCCTGGATCTCATTCATTCTAATGTCTGTGGTCCTATGTCTACAAAGTCTCTTGGAGGTCATCTATATTATGTAACATTCATTGATAACCACTTAAGGAAAACTTGGATCTATTTGTTGAAGTCCAAGGATGAAGTATTCAACAAAGTTCAAGAATTCAAAGCTAAAGTAGATAATCTTATAGAAAGGAGGATAAAGGTACTAAGATCTGATAATGGAGGAGTGTACACATCAAAGGAACTCATAACTTTCTGTAAGGAGGCTGGGATTAAGAGGGAGTTGATAGTCCCATATAATCCTGAACACTCCTCTATCTCAAACTTTGGTTCACATTGAAGTAAGTCCATGTGAACTTTGGCATAAAAGGTTTGGACACCTTCACTACAAAATCTTACCAACTACAAAATCCCTTGAAAAAGATTTCTAAGAGGGTTGCTCTTGCTATTAAATCCAACAACAATATTGGCTCCTTTAGCCATAAGCTGATTGAAAGTAGCCTTATCACTCCCAGGATCTATGGGCTTCCCAAAATCCATAAAGGAGTTCCCCTTAGACCCATTGTCAACACCATTGGTGGGCCAACCTTTCTTTTAGCTAAGTATTTAGCAGTGAAGTTGAAGCCCTTGGTGGGGCAGACAGAGTCCTTTGTCAAAGATTCCTCTTCTTTTGTTAAAGAATTGAAGGATATGAAATTTGAATTGGGTGACAATCTTGTCAGTTTTGATGTTGTTTCCCTGTACACTGGCATCCTCATCAAGGAAGCCTTGGATGTCATCTTTCGTCTTATTGATCCCGACACGGCTAAATTGGTTGAGATCTGCCTCACCTCCACTTTTTTTTTGTTTTGAAGGTGTGCTCTATGAACAAACCTGTGGGGTGGCCATGGGTTCCCCCCTGTCCCTTATTGTTGCTAACCTTTTCATGGAAGATTTTGTATCCAAGGATTTATCCTCTGCTTTATTTAAACCTAAGCTTTGGAGAAGGTATTTGTTGATGACACCTGCACCATATGGCAGCACGGGTCTGATAAATTAGTTCTCTGTTTCCAACATCTCAATAATTAGTCTAATTCCATTAAGTTTACGAATCTACGATGGAGCGTGAAGTTGAGGGTTGCCTTCCTTTTCTTGATGTCCTCATTTCTAGGAAAGCTGATGGATCTTTCTCCCATGAGATGTATCGAAAAAAGACTCAATACTGAGTAGTATCTTGATGCCAATTCCCACCATTTCCCTACTTAGAAGATAGGTGTTCTCAACACGTTAGCCACTCGTGCTCTAAGAATTTCTGATGGCGACCACTTTTCTAAAGAAAAGTCCCATCTCCTTAATGTTTTTGTCCAGACTGGTTATAGTAGGCAACAGGGTATCCAAGCTTTCCTCAAAGTGAGTAAGGATCCCAAGGTCAAGAAAGAACCCATTAATTGTAGTTCAGGAGTCCACCTCCCCTTCATCCAAGGGACGATAGACAAGATTGCGAGAATCCTGAAAAAGCATAATATTCCCTCGACCTTTAGATCCCTCAGCACCATTAGAAGCTCCCTAAAGATTGTCAAAGATAAGGTGAACTCGATGGATATGAGGGGTGTTTATATCATCTCTTGTTCTTGTGGAACCTCATACATCGGTGAAACTGGGTGTTTTATTAACCAGAGGATTAAGGAACACGCGACTGATATCAAGCATGGGAGAGATAAACACATCCTTCTTGTCTTCACTTCGTGAAGAAAGAATGGAGGATTGGGTAAGCATCTGGTTTTCGATACTCTTTGAGGATGAGGTAGGGCATCTAAGATAAGAGTTGTTGAAGAGGAAATTTCTTGAGGATGTGTTATTCCAAGATAGGAATTGGCCTAAAAAGACATACCCTGTGAACACCCAGGTGGGGTATGTGCCTTGAGAGACAATGATGATGGTGTCTATCAGTCATTGGTCTTGCCAACATTTTGCTCTGATCTTTTGGAGAGATAGAGCTGTTAGTCAAGGCCTTGTTATGTGATAACGCTGGTTGGTATGATGTAAAGAGATAAGTTGAAATGATAGCTTATGAGATGGCTTACCAATCTGACTCTTCTTATGAGATGTCTTCAGTTTGAGAATGTCCATGTACCATTATGAATACCTCCCTAGTTAAGAGGGAATGTTGAAATGTGTAACCAGGTTCGGTCTTCATATTGTATTTTGAAAAAAGAAAGAAAATTTATTATTGTTATTTTTGTAGCATGGCATTCATGCTCAAGGTCTTTTATTTAGAGGTCAAGCACCCATTGAGTGCTTCTAGGGTTTGGCCTAGGGTTAGGAAGTCAAAAGAGTCATTGTCATATGAAGAAGACCCCATTGGGTACATTGTAACTTGTAAAAAGAATTATTTTTGTATTTAAAAGTGTCAAAATACCCTCCAAGACCAAGTCGGCATGGTAGCTAAGAAGTTGGCCTCATTAGGGCATGTCGTCCTCCTTGGAAGCCTATATATAGGAGGGAACTTAGCCTCCTATGCACGCTCACTCACCTTCTCATCATCTAAGCGAAGGAGAAGCAGAAGAAGGCTAGCGAAGAAGGACGAAAGACGAAAGTTTGGGTTGTTTCTCTCTCTCTCTCACGTGCGGAAAAGGAAGGCTAGGGTTTTGATGCTGCAAGATCGAATTTGAGGAAATTGCAGAAAGGTCTATTAGGTCACCTACAAGCCCTAGAAGAAGGAGAAACCCAAACGAAGGTCAAAGGAAGCCTTGGAAGCCCTGAAACTACTCACACGTGTGGAGGTAACAACTGTTGCATGCTCTGAAAATTTCAGACTTGCAGTGGAGGCTGAAATTCTGTAGCTGGGAGTCAAAGTTGTGCAACTAGAAGAGATTTGACTGGGTTTGACTTGGACAGTGGAAGCACATTATCAAGGAGGTAATACTTGGTTTTGAATGGGTATTGGTCTTGGTCTAGAGGTCTTGGAATTCATCATTGAAGAATCTATAAGAAGAGAAGAGATTTACGGGTTTTTCTCTCAAGTAGAGAGGTTCTGGTCCTGGCTTGCAGCCTATGTCCTGTGTTCTTGCGTATTGTTGATCTTCTTGTTTTGGTAGCTGTTCGATGATAAGAACAACATAACTCAAGAATGTCTGTCCAAGATGCTTATCCAATCCACCATTCTCCTTATCCAAGTCCATGTACTTGACTTAGGATATCAATTCTAATCTGTCACAGTACCTAATACAAGGAGAACCATGCTAATTTGAATCATCATTCTCCCTATCTATGATGCATGCTCTAGACTTACGTTTGTTAGTCCTGGCCTAGTACATGAAACGGGGAGAACCAGTGTCCAACCTTATTCCCTCTCAACCTGGGAGGAGAAATCCATGCTCACTCCCTCTCAACTAGGGAGAAGTCATCAACAAACCTCAACCTGTGTCAGAAGTACTCATTCTTCCCTTATATCAACTACTAGTTATAATTGTACCTTCCTCAACCAACCCTCTTATCATTGAAATTGCTCATCTTGCAACTCGTAGGGCTCCAAATCTACCTCCTAACAAATCATTATCCTGTACTTGAGGGCTTCACCTACAACATCCTCAACTGTGTCCACCACTACTTCATGCATTGCTTTCTGCCTTGAAGATAGTTTCTTCAACAGACTATTTATCACAAGGCTAGCCAATCCATTGTTTTGAACACAACTTGGTTGACATTTCCAATCAGCCTTTATTAGTCAACATAGTTCCATAGTCTCAAATAATTCTGCCTTCTAACTGCTATTCTTATCTTTCCAAAGTAACCAACTCTTAGGGTCTTCAAATAAACCTTCTTGTCAGTCCCACTTCTAGGATGACTGTCCTTAGCCCTCTAACTATCCTATTGTTGCTTCAAATTGACAGTCCTTAGGGCACCAACCAAACTACCTTTCAATAGTGACTTAGCTTCATAAGGTCTTTCAAGCACAACCCACTTGATAGTGAATGTCCACTGCTTCATTGTCCTTAGGGTTTTCTCAAATCCATCGACACAATAGTGAGCCAACTCTTGCTCTCACTTTACATAGAGCTCCTTCAATTCCACCCTCTAAACAATTCTTGAGCCTGCAACATTCAACCCTATCTAACGCTTTCTTGTACTTGCAAAACATAACAGGAAATCCTCACCAAAGGACCTTCTTCCTACGTAGTTGCCACAAAGAGATGTGATTTGGTTTTGGAAGGTAACTCAGCCTCCAAAATAGACACTTCCCTCGACTTGCAATTATATGGAAGTTTTGTTCCTTCTAGGCCGTAAAAATCTTCTTTCTTCTGCTAAGAACCAACCTTCTAGACCTAGGCCAAATGTCCTTCAAGGAACAATCCCTATTCAAGACATCTTCAACTGCCTTGAATTCTCCATGGATCTAGCACAAAAATTCAAGTAATTTTCCTTATAGTTAGGGTTCTTGATTTGCCCTAATTCAAATTGTTCAACCTCTTAAATACTTGAATAACCTTCTCCCAAATCCTTGTGCTAGTCTCTTAACAACTGTGGCTTCCTTTCAACAACGACTCTGAGCATTCGACCCTCCAAAACAGGGCTTTTGGCCCTTTACACGTTGTTATAACAGAGCTCTGCCTTTCTTCTGATGTAACAAACTTCCGACCTTGTATTTCAGAGAGATGTATACCAAAACAATGCCCAAATTTCTTCTTGTAGTCTCAGCTAGTCTTCTTCCTACCTTGGCAAATCAAATCACAAGAAAGAGACCCAAGCTTGACCTTTTCTCCACTTTAGGTTTCTCTTGTAGAATTCGACTGCCTCAAATTGTTCTTTCACTTGATTAGATGCACTTGTGTTTGCCTTATTCTTGTAGCCCTTCTAGGCCTACTTGACCTCCATAAGGATTATATTTCTATGAGATTCCTTGATCAAGAACAAGTCCTCCATGAGTATGACTAGATTACAAAACCCAACTTACTCCTTGAGAACTTGATCCTATAAAAATCTTCTTGATAGTCTTAAAGAGAATTTGTATCATCAATGATGTAGCTCGTACTATAGTTGAGTACTATTGTTTGAACAACTTCATAGCTTGTATCATCTTACTTCAGAGCTTATGATGACTTCAGATCACTATCACTCTTTTAAGTAAATGGTTGCCTGTGATATCTCACTTTAACTCAGATGAAGGGTACTCTGAGCATATTGTCGTGCTTACATTATTTGTAATGACTTCGTAGACCTTGTTTGCGAACCTTACATATCTTCTAACCGTCCTTAATGATTTAGGATTTTGATCTTACTTAGATACTTGTATTACTAAAATTCAGATCCTTAAAATTTGGCTTATGTAGAATAGAAGTGGACTTACAAACCTTGTATACTTCCTTCTTCCTTGAACAAAATTCAGATAATATTGCAGAGGAAGATTTAGGTTGCCTTATCATAGTCCTTTTACTTCGTCTTATAGAAAATTGGAAATCAAAACGAAGAGTCTTTGATGAACTTGTTGTAGAGGTGTCAACCATGCTAACATGAGTGATCTTCAAACTGCCTTCTTCTTCACCTTAGCTCTGATACCATGTTGGAAAATCAAGGTAGTTATAGTTTAATGTTGATTCTCCTTACTTGATAATCACTTGTGATATTAGTTGGCATTTTATTATTTTGTTTTACTTCTACATCAAGCAATTATCAAAACATGAAGATCACGAAACACAAAGAGCAGAAGATATAGGCTCTATTCCAGGGCAAAACCCCACAACTGGAGGAAACCCAAACAATCATCTTCTTATAGAATCAGATCAAAATGAGACTTTCAAGACCCAAAGGCTAAAGTCAAACCTCCTCCAAGCACCAGGTCAACCCTCCAAATGATCTTATTCAAGACATCAGATCAAAATGAGACTTTCAAGACCCAAAGGCTAAAGTCAAACCTCCTCCAAGCACCAGGTCAACCCTCCAAATGATCTTATTCAAGACAAGACTAGGTCTTCCAACGTAATTGAGAGTCAACTCCAAAGTTTGCTCTAAACAAGATTTCGACCCTCACTTCAGATTTGCAACTTCAGCCTGCAATTCTCGGCCCTACAACATGTTGAGAAATCTAAGGCATCGAGATTAAGTGAATTCTCTTCTACTGATAATGGCTTGTGAATGCTTTTTACTTCTTAGATTAGGATCTTCTTTTACTTATGTGATTATAGTGTTATTCTTCATCAAACAACTACTGAAGCATAAATCATAAAGAGACAAGAGACACAAAATATAGGCTATCAGTCAGGCCAAAATCTCTCCCACTTGAGAGGAAAACTCGAATAAATTCTTCTTCTTATAGAGACTCCAATTGACAAATACCAAGACCAAGAGCCTCGACCTATTTGCCACTCCAAGACCAAGATACAAAGTTTCCTTGATGAGATCCTTAGTCAACAATAGTCAACCTTCTGCTCCTTCCTCATTCTCGGCTACTCTTCAACTTCGGCTTACTTTTGCTTCAGACTTGCACCTTATTTCGGCCTCCTTGGAAACCCTAGTTGCAACACTCATGAGAAAGATACATGGTGATCCAATCCCTTAACCTTCTTCGTTGGGACTGAATAACTATCTTCTCTAACTCGGCTTGTTGAATTGACTTCACAAGTGATCTTGCAGACCTCGATTCTTCTTGGTTTCTTCTGCAATAGATGCTGTCTCCTTTCTTGGCACGTGTGATAAGAAACAACCCTAAAAAATCCCATAGACTCTCCAAAAGACTTCGCTCTTCCTTTGCTTTACTTCGCTAGTCATAGGACTATCTTCTTTGACCTTTTTTTGCACTTCTGTTTCAGACCTATTCTTCACTGAAATTTGCGTTCTGAAATGAGGCCGAGCTGCCTATTTATAGGTGTTTCGCAGTCAATTAGGCTGACTTGATTGAGGGTGAGCCGACATGTCTATTATTTATTCCATCTTGTAGCCGACTTGTAGGAGGTGTCTTTGCTTGGGCTTGGAGGGCCTTTTTATACATTTAATGACTCATACACAAATGGAACATGCCCAAGAAGGGTCCCTCATACATGACATTGACTCTCTTTGACTTTTATGACTAGATGAAAAAACCTACAGGTTCACAATGGGAACCTTAACTAAAATAAAATTCCTTGATCATGAAACCATGATTCAAGTATTACAAAAATAATTTTATTTTCTTCTTTTCATCAATTACATAAAATCATAATTACATATGTCATTATGAAGATCGAACCTAGTTACACTTTTCAACACTCCCTCTTAACTAGGGAGGTGTTCATAATGGTACTTGGTCATTCTCAATTTGAAGAATTCTCGTAAGAAGAGTCAGATTGGTAACCCATCTGTTTAGCATCATATCAACCATCTTTGTCACATAGCAAGGCCTTGACTAACAACTCTATCTCTCCACAATATCGGAGCTCAACGCTAGCGACACCAATGATGTATAGAGTCTAGACACCCTCATCATTGTCTCTCTCGGAACATACCCTACCCGGGTTCTCAGGGTGTGTTCCACCTGGACTATTCTTATCTTGGATTCCCAATCCTCAATGAATATCAGGCCTCTACGACTACTCTTATCTTGGATGCCCTAACTCATCCTCAAAGAGCATCAGATGCCAAATGTTTACCCAATCCTCCATTCTGTCTTCCCAAGTGAAGACAAGAATGATGTGTTTATCTCTCCCTCTTAACTAGGGAGGAAATATCTATTCCAATAAAGGGATGTACTTATTCCTACTGAAGGAATGTACCTAAGCTCCTTCTTGGCTTAGGAATTTTGCTTCCAAGTTTCTTCCAAGTAAGAAAACTTGTTTCCAGGCTTCCTCTTAATTAGGGACCTACAACTCCTCAGGTGGAGATGATGGGACAACCAACTACTTGAATAACTCCTCCTCATCATGTCATGAACTTCTTTTCATTATTCAGGAGTCTTCATGTTCGGGACTTCTTCATAGGGCACAAACCATTCATCACTTTCATCCATGAGTCAGTCATGTCATCATCGGAAAGTGATCCATTAGTTCATATCTGGCCTTACTTCATGCCATGTTTCCTTAAGGATCTTTCATCCTACTACATGGGCATTGGTGGTGGAAGATATCCATAGATCTTCCTTCGGTAGCCCTACATATGCCCATCCAAATATTTGTTCAAAAAATAAAGAAACGAACATTAAATCAAAATTACCTTTGTGATGGTCTTTCATCATGATATCTTCTAGTTTGCATCAGCACCCTGCATACATAACGACACATCTCCCAAAGATATATATATTGTCAAGGGTTTCTCTCTTTTCCAGACTTTATCAGAGTCTACATTATTTTTCTTGGAGATATCATAGTCAGGTCTCTTGGTTTCTCGGATGTCGATTGTCTTTTCCATGGTTGCATATTCCATGATCTCCTCCTTTCTTTTACACATTTCATTCCCAGGAGCTTTCGATCAGAGTTCCTCCAATTAATGTCGACCACCTCATATCACATATGAGTACATATTATGTTGATTTCATTTAGTGAATGTGTGACCCATGAATTTCTGCATCCCTTTGAAGGAGGAGATCCTTCCTTTTGATTATGCTCTCAAGATAGAGCATTGATCCATGTTATCTGCAACCATATGACATGACTTTACAATATCGAATGTAAGCATGCATACCTCATTTTCCTTTATGTCATCCCCACTTTCTTCAACAACTTCCTTGATTGAAGGACTTCAATCCCTTGATCTGCTTAAGCTCTTATGTCATCGTACCATCATCCCATGAATTCCACAAGTTGGATTTCTTTGATGAAACACTTGATTCCCCTCTTGATTGGTGAACCTTTGGATGAAGATTCCATCAAAGAATCTTGAGGATCTAGAGTATCCCCATCTAGCAGATGTTTCCTTTTGACGGATGTATGATGAGCCTTGAACTAGATGACCTTTTTCTTTCTTTTCCATAAGTACCACCTATGTTACTAATGAGGTTTCCAAGAGCTATATCCTTCCATGGGTGACTGCCATAGATTCTTCATGCTTTTCTTTGATGAAGTCACGAGCTTTTGCTTTCAATGCTTCTATGATGCCTTGATGCATGCCATTATTTTTCTTAGTGAATCATGATAGCCATATCTTACAACAAAAGACTTAGGAGATTGAAAAGAACTTATGCGAGGAAGTCTATCTTAGTCATAATAGAGATCTCTTACTTCCTCTTTCTTGGACTTCTTTTTAGCTTCCTCCACTTCTTTGGTGATATGGGCTTCTTCTCTTCCTCTTTTGTTATTGTTCTTCTTGATCTTAGGACAATCTCTTTTGTAGTGCCCATATTCTTGACACCCATAGCATTGAATCTTAGCCATGTCTTTTTTCTTTTTCCGAGAACCAGAATTCCCAAATTTTCCCTTTCTTCTTGTCATTGTAGCATAAGCTTGATTTTGCTCACATGCTCCCACATCATATTTGGCCTTTAATCTAGATTCTTCAATCTTGCACAGTGATCATAGATCCTGGAATGGAGTTGCTTATTTCTTCTCATAAATACTTGAAGTAAAGTTACTCCACTCCTCTAGTAGTGCATTTAGTACAATTGTAGTCATCATACATGACTTCTCTTAGATCTTGAAGTTGATCCCTGATTTCAGATATCCTCATAAAGTATGAGGCTATTCCATCTTCCCTTGACATCTTTAGCTTGTAGAGTTCTTGCCTTAATGAGATGACTTCTCCAACAATGCTTACGGAATACAACTCTACCAATTTGTCATAGATTTCTTTAGAAGTTTCGAGATTTGATACGTACGGGATGAGGGGATCCTTGATGGATTCTATGAGAATCCTTTGAGCCCTAACTTCCCCTTTCATATATTTTGCAAGTGCTTGAGCATCTTCTTTTGTTGGTTTGGTAATTGATCCTTTGACGTGTTCCATAACCTCACTTTCAATGAGATTCAGATCTGTTCTTTTCTTCCATACAAGATAGTTTGAAGCCCCAACAAATTTCTTGCTTTCCTTGCAAAAAGACATTTTGACAGATTCAAAAGTGGACATAAATATGCTTACTTGATAGGATGCTCCTTCTCTTTGCTGCTTCTTTTGAAATGAGGCCGAGCTGCCTATTTATAGTTGTTTCCCAGTTAATTAGGCCAACTTGAGTGAGGGTGAGCCGACATGTCTATAATTTATTCCATCTTGTAGCCGACTTGTAGGAGGTGTCTTTGCTTGGTCTTAGAGGGCCTTCTTATACATTTAATGACTCGTACACAAATGTAACATGCCCAAGAAGGGTCCTTCATACATGACATTGACTCTCTTTGACTTTTATGACTAGATGACAAAACCTACAGGTTCACAATGGGAACCTTAACTAAAATAAAATTCCTTGATCATGAAACGCATGATTCAAGTATTACAAAAATAATTTTATTTTCTTCTTTTCATCAATTACATAAAATCACAATTACATACGTCATTATGAAGACCGAACCTAGTTACACTTTTCGACACAACAACTTTAGAAACCCTAGGATCTTCGCACTGTGGATAGAAATAAGTAGAAATCAGATCTCCTTCTTCGCTTGATCGTCCTTCTTGTCTTCTAGATTTTCATTCTCCTTGTCTTCGTTTTTCTTGCTTGAGATCGAACTACAATAGTGTCTTCAAATGCATCTCCTTTATATACCCTTCACATGTGGTCGAATAGGCCTCTTCTAGGTCGACTTGTTCATGACTTGTGCCGACTTGGTCTTGGAGGTCTTCTTGACTTCCTAGACTCAAAAATAAATTCTTTTACATGTTACAACTTGCCGAAATAGATCTTATACAATTCATAGGCATATATCTATCCACATTCACGCAGCGGCTTGGCCCCGTGCACCTAACGCTGTAGCTACAAAACATAGCAGACTGGAATACCTTGACTGGAAGACCCAGACTGGACCAGGCGGACTAGGCATACTGGACAGGAAGGAAGGTTGGGCCTTGACTCTCTTGACTCAGGACAATTATTCTTATGACATGACAAACCCTCGATGCATGAAGAACATGCTTAACCTAGTTGATCAATCAAAAGAAGCATGAAACCCATGCTTGAAAATAATATTTTTTCTTTCTTCTTTTGCTTGTTACATAAGATATACATAATGACATGAGTACAAATACAATTATGAAGACCGAACCTAGTTACTTTTCCAACATGAAGGTAGCTATCAATGCAAGTGTACCAAGCTCTCGGTGCCTGCTTGAGCTCTCTTCAACAAACAAACATGAGTGTCTCTGCTGAAAGCCTCAAACCCTTTGTCACTCCATATAAATCTCCTCCTCAAGCACGTTGTTGAGGATTGTTGTCTTTAGGCCCATATGGCGGATCTTCCACCCCATCTTAGCTGCAAGTGCCAGAATTGTCCTGATGGATGAATAACGAGCCATTGGAGCAAAAGTCTCCTTAGTCAATGCCCTCAACTTGCGAGAAGCCCTTGGCCACAAACCTGGCCTTGTACTTCTCCACACTCCCATCTGCTTCACGCTTCAACTTGTACACCTAGCGTGAGCCTACCGCTAAATTTCCCTCTGGATGTGGCACAATCTCCCAGACATTGTTCTTCATGATGGAGGAATATTCCTCCACCATGGCATCTTGCCAAACCTGCTGAGAGGATGCCTCCTCAAAACAAGAAGGCTTCGAGTCTAACAACTCAGTGATTAGTGCCATGTACTCGGTGTACCTTTATGGCTGCTTGCTTTGCTTGAATGTAGAGCTGGGAGCCTCAACTCACTCCTGGGCCTCTTGAATCAACCTCTTGACCCACTTGACTCTCTTGCTTCGTGTCCTGGGATTCACCGATTGAGTGACTGCCTCCACTCGTCCTGGTCTCTCCTCCTCATTTTGCAATGATTCCTTGTCATCTTGTAGTATGGCTTGCTTGCCACTTGGTTGAGACTTAGTCTGTGGTATTGGCAGAGGCTCTTGCTTGGGAGCCAGAAGCTCCTCCTCAGGTCCTCCAACTTGCTCTTGCTCTAAGGACTCCTTCAAAGCTTTGTCCTCCGCAAACCTCTCATCTCGCTTGATAATAGTCTTCATGAGTGATGGCACATACACCTTGTATGCCTGAGGTGTCTCACAGTAACCCATGAAAATTTCCTTTTTAGACATGGGCTCCAACTTGCTCTCTTTGGGCACATGGTAGTAAACTCTTGTCCCAAAGATGCAGAAGTGAGAGACATTAGGCTTACTGCCTGTAAAAGCCTCCTCTATTGTAACTCGTCCAAGCACCTTGTGTGGACTCCTGTTCAATAGAAATATTGCAGTGTTGCATGCCTTTGCCCATAAGAACATGGGTAGCCCTTGATCATGCAACATGGACTTGGCCGCTCCAACCATGTTGCGGTTCTTCTCAGCCACCCCATTCTATTGAGGGTTATGGGGTGCTGTAAGCTCTCTCCTAACTTCCTCCTTGGAAAAGATGTCCCTGAAGGCATTGGAGACATATTCCTCGCCATTGTCACTCAATGCTTTGGTCTTCTTCACGGTCTAGGTTTCTACCAATGCCTTAATCTCCATGAACTTAGGAGAATACCTCTTCTTCTTCACAAAGAAGATCCATGTTTTCCAAGAATAGTCATCTATGAAAGTGACATAGTACTTGTGTCTCATGAGGGATGGAGAAGAGAAGGGCCCATAGACGTATGAATGTACCAGCTCCAAAATCCCTTTGGTTCTATTGTCTCAGCCTTGAAAAGATGACTTGGCATACTTGCCAAGTTTGCAACCCTTGCACACTTCATGTTGGTCAATAATGCACGCTGGTAGCCCTGTGGTTATCTGTTGAAGGATCTTCAACATACCATGATGCAAATGCCCCATGCGTCTGTGCCAATCTCCCCCACGTTTCTGCCATGCTCACACCCTGCCTTGCTACTCAAGACTGCGTCTGTATCAACCTGCAACTTGTAAAGATTCTTCACCCTGACACCAATTTGCTTTATGGCTTCAGATGCTAAGTGCTTAAGATAGGCCTTTCCTTTGCTAAAAATGACATCATAGCCCTTGTCCTCTAGGATGGAAACAAAAACAAGGTTATTTTTAAGGCTTGGAACATAGAGGACATGCTTGAGATGGAGAGAGTTACCAGTCTCCCTCTCAAAACTAACAATACCCATGCCCTTGGTCGAGTACTCTGCCATCATCTCCTAACTCAATATGCAACTACATGTTCTTCTCTTTCAAATGGCTGAAATAATTCTTGTTCTTGGTCATGTGAAAGAATGCTCCATAACCAATGTACCATACGCTGCTGCTCACTGAGCTTGCTATTGCAAACTATCAATGAGAAATCCTTCTCGAACTGAGAATCAAACGCATTTACCTCAGTTGAGGCTGCCACATGGTCCTTATTAGACCCCTTCTTCTAGTTATGACACTTAATGGCATGGTTTCCGAACTGGTTGCAAGAGAAACATTTGATCTTTGCTTAGATCTTTCTTCTCCTTCTTGCCCTTCTGACTGGACGCAGTCTTACCTTGGCTCTTCTTGCCCTTGGCCTTGCTTCCTTTGCTTGCCAAGGCAAAGTTCTCGGCCTTTGTCTTCACTGAAACTCCAACTCTCTTCCCCCTTCAAATTTCTTCTTGGATGCAGTCTCCCCACAACCTTTCCCAGTTGGAAAGGTTCTCTTTGCCATTGATTGCATCCTGGAAATTCTCCCAAGATTTATGAAGTCCTAGTGGTGCAAGACTCACAAGGTCGTTGTCTGCTATAGTCTTGCCCACTCCAACTAGTTCATCCCGAACTCGGGTGAACTTGGAAAGGTACGAAATGATGGGCTCTCCTTTGCTGATTTGAATATTTCTTAGCTTGTCTTTCAAGACAAGTTTCCTGGATCACTGGACCCTTGATACAAAGCCAAGATGACTTTCCACATATTGTTTGTTGTTGTCTTCCCATGGATATGAGGGATAATGTGGTCTTTACCCCCCTTAAGAATGCTCGTCTTGGCCTTGGTGTCATTCTTGTTATGCTGGATCAACTATTGGGCATTTATGGGCGCAATTTGTGGGTTCTTTGCAAAATCTAGCATCCCATTATCTTCCAACACTACTGAGATCTGCTCCCTCCATGAGCAGAAGTTAGAGGCTTCCTCTAAATAGTGATCTGCACTTAGTCCTTGGAACGACATATTGCTTATCCAAAAAATACTGCTCTTCAAACTCTAGCGCAAGCCTATTGACTGAGCTGCGGCCCTTCATTGAATGAACAATCTTGGTGCCTGGTTTTTATACAAAGCATGGCTCTGATACCATGTTAATTTTCTTGAAACTCTGCAACTACTTGGATGAATCTACCGAACATCAAGGCAACTAAAACTGAAACCAAGTTTAACTTTCACCAAGATACAAAGTTTCTTAACATTCAATAAGCAATGGAAAATACTTGCTATAAAAATACATGCAGACAAAATTGACACTAATGTTTTACTTAGGAAACCCAAATGGGAAAACTTGCACTCGTTTATTGTGGGCTTTTATTGATTGTTATTTGTGCAAGTAGATCTATTTCAAATTCAATATGCAGCTATTGTAGCCAGCACATAGACTCTGAGAAACTAATTTTGAGCTCTACAATTGCTCACGACCTCTCTCAGATCACTGCTCTTGGGCTTGAGAAAATGCTCTTGGCCCTGCTCCTTGATCTCGGCCTACACACACAATTGCTTCCTGCTGAAACCGATCTCAGCTTTGCTCCTCGAATTCCTGGTCTTTGCTCCTCAACCAATGCACTCTGCTTGCAACAATGAATTATCCAACATTGTGCCCGTATCCTTCTCTGCTTTTGTAGATCTTCAATCCATGCCATGAGGCCAAGTTCGAATGGTTGTTCACACTAGTTCAATGAGTTCCTTTGGCCAGTTAATTAGAGCAAGTATCAGTTACACTTTGACTAGCTCTTAGTTAACTAGCTTGAGTTGCTCCTTGATTTCCTCTAGTTGTGAACCAAGTTAACTAAGGACTTGACTCGTCCTCTCTTCACTTGTCTCTGAAGTCCTAATTGAACTTGTTTCTACAGTCTCAATTCGTACTAACTGGACTTGTCTCTGCCACCTCATCTTGTAGTCTAACTGAAGAAGTCTCCAATGAACTGAAGCTCCAACACACTACACGTGCGATCTACTGATGACCATTCCAATGAATTGGAAATTGACTCATCAAAACTGAAGCCTAACTTATGAATTTGCATTCCTGCTAGAGAAAGATAATTTGAGGCCTTTACTGGCTTAGGCACAAGCTAGAAGACCTTCCTTCCTACATTTTCAACACTCCTTGATAATGCATTGGTTATTGATTTTGGATAATTGTTTCGAGAGCTCTAGAAGCTTATGGAGTGAGGGGAAACCCTTTTATATTTCCCAGTTTTGGTGTTGAGAGATAAACCCTATCTAGTCAAGAGGAAGAACCACTTCAGGTTCATCAGTAGTGCTCATCGGGAGAAAGGAGGAGGTCGTGTTCTATCATAGCACATCATTAGAGAGGCCAAATTTATGGCTGAATTAGATCAAGGAAGTTGCTGGGGTTTGAAGATCGCGTGGTATCTAGAAGGAACCAACAAAGATTTGGTACCACGTTTTTCTTGAGAATTATTATTGTAATCCCCTCTTAAGACTATTTAATAAATAAATTGGGGTTTTGCCTTAATTTCTGAATTGGTAATTTAATGGCTGGCAATTTTATTTGTTTTTAGCAAATTTTTATGGTATATTTTCATTGAAGAAATTGTCCAGAAATTATCAGGGGATATTTACAGCAAATTCCTTGTTTTATTTGCAATTTAATTTGACGAGGGTTTACAAGAAAAATTCTTGAAGGAATTTGTCAGAAATAGTATTAAATATTTCAAGGGTTTTGCAACGCTATGTTAATTGATTTATTTGCTAACTTTCTTGGTAAAAATTGTGGAGTGTATTTTTTGGGGTTTGCGGTAAATTATTTGCAGCTTTGTGATTGCCGGAATTTTAATTGTTTAAATTAGTTGAATTTCTCGGCAAAAATCATGGAGTGTTTTCTGGACAAAATCCATATTAAAAATAATGGGAATTTTAGATAAATTAATAAAAGGGATATTACATTCCTGCACTGTGCCAAGATGCTTTTTGTAAATTGTCCTAGGTAAGGACCTTACTGGACAATATTAACCAAAGATTATTTTTGATCTTGTGAGGGGCCTTTAAACCCCAAGCTTCTTTCCAACACCAATACTCTTCACCATCCTTGGTATGTGGAAAAAATATGAAATAATCTAATTTCACTGAGTAGATGTCTTTTGCTTCTTTTCCCTCCACACCAAGGAACCTAGAGAGTATTTGAGGGCCATTGAAGCATTTATTAAAGCATACCTAAAACAATCCTTTCTTTATCCATAACACCATCATATCCTAGATTTCTTGTTGATTTCCATCAATAACCCCAGATACCTGCCATGTCCTCATTGTAGTAGTCATCCAAGGAGACTATACCCTCAACTCTTTGTATTGCATCTACGCCATCAGATAGCCTGTAAGCCTCGTGTTCTCCCATCCAAGGATTTGTTACTGGTCTAACTCTTTCCACATTTCTCACTAGCCAAGAGAAGAAGCCACCAATTATAGGGAAGCCATCTTGATTGCCTTCCAAGTACTAGAATCTCTACCCCATTTGTCCACATAATTTGAAATCCACCCTTTGATGGTCCCAGGGTATATATATTTTTTTGTCATAGCCTCTTGCCAAAGACCTTGCAAAGGGATCAATCTCCAAGCCGCTTTAGGAGTAAATGCATGTGGAAATATGCGCACACACACATATGCATATATGTATGTGTGTGCACATGCGTATTGTGTGTGTGTGTATGTATGCATGTATATGTATATGTGTGTGTGCGCACGTGCGTATTGTGTGTGTGTGTGTGTGTACATGCATGCATGCACATGTGTTTGCATATCTTTTCTTGCATTTATCTCCAAGCTCCTTTAGGAGTAAATGCATGAACAAATACACACACACATACATATATACAACACACATACAATCACACATGCATATATAAGGATCCCATCCCCTTCAAGGTATGTGTGTGTGTGTGTGTAATTTTTTCCATGTAACTAAGCGCCCCACCCTCCGACTCATTGCTCAAATCCATTACAACAATAAACTCAACATGAGCTCAACATGTCACTTGAGGGAATCGAACTTGGGTGGGGAGGATGATGTTGAGAAATCTAGGGCATTAGCATTAGGTGGTTTCTCTTTTATTAGTAACTGCTTGTGAATGATTTTTACTTCTTTAGATTAGGATCTTCTTATTAGATTATTAGTGTTCTTCTTCATCAAATAGTAACCAATGCATGAACATAAATAGACAAGAGACACAGCATGTAGGCTATGAGCCAGGGCCAAAACCTCTCACTCTTTGAGAGGAAAACCCATACAATTTCTTCTTCTAGAGATTCTATTTGACAAATACCAAGACCAATACCCTTGACCTATTAGCCACTCCAAGACCAAGACACAAGCTCTCAAGACAGTCAGCCTTCTTCTCAACTCTTCTTCCATCTCGACCTTCTTTGATCCATAACACACAAACTGAGATCAACTCTGTCATAACAATGAACTGTCATGTCACTGTCTCCATACATACGAACTTCAGAGATACATCTAACTGTCTCTTATTCTTTGGTCCAAATTCTGGGAGAGATCTGAACTTCATCTTTTACTGTGATCACCCTTGAGACATATCCTTGCAGCTTTCATTATCCGAATTCATTTCAGTACTGGAGATCTGAACTTCTGTTTAGCCTATCCGAGAACTTCAGATAAATATGTTCTTGCTGTCCCTAGATAGATCCTCGCTTTCCCTTAGATGTCTCTTCAACCTTTGCTCGAACTCACTACCATACTGTGGTGTATACGAACTCATTACTGTCTCCAAGAATCTCAGAAATCTGAACTTGCTTTCTGTGAAGACTCAGAGATATATATCCGAATTTCATTCTATTGTTACCCATCCAAAAACCACAGAGATATACTAAGTTCTGTTCCTAAGTCTCCTCGCTGTCCTTACTCATCCGAATTCTGAACTGTGACTTGACATCCGAACTTCTTCACTGTAATTGATCACCGAAACTACAGAGGAAATCGAACTTCTTTGTCTTACTAATGCGGAGACCCTGCCCACCTACGTATAGTGGTTTGTCCGCCATATTAAGCCAACCTATACTTAGAATAGGCGTGTCTCCATAAAAGGAAGCCGACATGAGTTTGTTAACTTATCTTGAATCCGACATGAAGAGAGAGCTGTGTGCTTGTCGTTGGAGGGCTATATAGACTTATATACAATTAACACATGCTCAAGAAGAGCTCTTCATGGCATTGACTCTTTGACTCAAATAATAAATCCTAAGGCTCTCAATGGGAGCCAACTAGATAAAAACTCTTGCTCATGAAACCCATGAAGCAAGACATAACAAAAATAATTTTATTCTTTTCTTTTCATCATTTACAAAGATCATAATTACATGTCATTATGAAGACCGAACATAGTTACTTTTTACAACAGATGACAATCATTCCTCCCAACCACCCAAGATAAACCCAATTGACACAAACACACATATAAAATCTATTCCTTCTTTTTCCTTATCTCATTAAGATGGGGATAAAAGTGATTGATAACCAATACATTGGAGTGGCCAATAAGACAATCTTAATCAATGCAAGTGTTCCTCCCAAAGAGATCCAATGATTACACAAGGAAAACATCTAATCCATGTTGACATAATCATTTGATTTCATCTTGAAAGATAAGTACTTCAAGTTGCTATCAAAAGGATGAGTTTGGAAAGGAAAAAATATTCCTAAAATATTGCTCTTATAGTCTTAGCTACCGATAGCTTGAAAAAGAGGACTTTTAGGCACTTATTGCTATTCTTGTGGCCTTTCCAAATAAATGCAAGGCTTGATCTATGGATTTTGCATCCTTAGTGTTCTCTAAAATTAGAAGATGATTAATGCAAAGATCCCTTGCCACCTTAACTCCCTTCAAAATTTTGTTTTGATTTTAGGGGTTGTATTTGGTTAACCCCTTTGCTATTGGTAAAAACGGTAATGGCAGAAGTGGGTAGCCTTGTGTAAACTGCTTGGAGGGTTTAAATATGTGTAAAGTTAAGCCATTAATAAAACAACAAAATAAACAATAGAGATGCATTTTTCAATCTAGTTCACAAATGTAAGTTTGAAACTTACATGGATTAGTGGAAGTCTGAAGTAAAAATAATTGACCCGATCATAATCTTTAGACAAATCCAATTTGAGCACAAAAGCCAAAATCTTCTTCATCTTGATGGAATGTAGATTCTCTTGGGCTACTTCTACTCCATCATGCATTAATCTCCCACTCCAAAATTCCAAATTGTTCCTAGGAGATGTCGTTTTAACAATTTAGGTTTCATTCTCCGTGCTATTATCTTAGTGATGATGTTATAAATCTATTACACAAGGGGATAGGTCTATAAGCCTCTAAGGAAGATAGATTTATCCTTTTTTGAGATGTTTTCCAAGAAAATAAAACTAAAGACATGCAATACATTTCTTGTATTTTTGGACTCAACCACTCTTAAAGTTCCAACTCTATAATATCATAAAAACAATCAAGAGTTCAACTGGCCATCCATCATGAATGCCTTTTATCTTTCTTAAAAGAGTGCACTACTTGCTTCAAGTTCCCCCAACTATTGGCTCCATCAAAGAACACTGCTCAACATTCCACATATCTTTCAAAAAAGGAAGATATAGCTGAATTTTATGCAATTTAAGCCTTAGGAGGTTCAATGTAGATAAAATTGTAAAACTTCATTTGCGCTCTAGGTTCAATGTAGATAAAATTGTAAAACTTCATTTGCGCTCTCAAGATGTGTTTAGAACTTGATTATAACACCCCTTGATCATCTCTATTAAACCAAATGGTCTTTTGAGCCTTCCATATTTGAGAAAAATAGCGGGAAATCTTTGCCCTACTCTTTTGCACGCTTTTCACTTCCTACCATCCAATAAGTTGATTTTTCACTCCTAGCACCTTTAGTTCCTCCTTTTTCTCATTTGAGAAGATCCCTGATATATTTTCCTTATAATTTTTATTTATCCTAGCTTTAGTAGATAGGAGATTCTTTTGTGAATCCTTAAATGCTCTTAACCCAATCCATGGTCATTCCTTTAATTATGTTAACTTTTTTTAGCAATGCCTCATAATATATTCTCTCCTATCCGAATGAAACGTTTGCCATTAAGGTATTGCTAAATCCCTATAATCATCATATCTCAGCTAGTGAGTGCTGAATTTAAAACTAAATCATGGTTTTTGTATCCCTTGTCATTTGAAGAAAATAAGAGGATTGGTTAGAGGCCCCTCCACAACTAATCTACAATCTAAACCTTTTAGTTTCATGTAGCATTTCAAATGTGAAAGTAAGCTACCCAAGTTTTTTGATACCGCACTACTACTTGAGTGATGGTTTTGATAACCTATGGGTTGATTTATAGGGTCCACATCAAATAGCTCTCTCTTCACAAACTTTTGTGTTAGAAAATTAGCTACAAGGACTCACCTCAACTCAAATTCCTCCTTGCTTAAGAATGAAGTTAATATAACCCCTACATATCATATTAAAACCAATGAAAATACCATTCTATAGAAATGGACACTAGATCTCCTTCCTATGAGAGAAAGCACATAGATATGAATTAGGGAAAATGCCCCTCTTCATCTCCCTTGAGAAATTTTTTGAGATAATTTCAGAATTTGTAAAGGAAGAATCCCCAAAGGTAAATGAAGAGTTCGACCTTGTTTATAATCCCTTTGATCTACCAATAACACTAGAAATAACAAAATTCCATCCTAGCAACAATTTGTTAAAGTTACCCTAACGACTACATCTTGTACCGTAGTTTCCTCCAACGAAGTAATATCAAGATTGTACTTATCTACCAACCTCTTGAGAGATCTTTTGTGTGGGTTGATACCATTTGGTACACATCGAGAGATAAGATAATCATTTCTATGCCTTTTTCAAGGCCTTTCGTGCTCTAAGGGTTCCTTGAAATATTGGTTTCCTTCTGTTCGAATGTCCAACTTTGCCCGTTGTTTCATTAAGTTTGGAAAGGATCTTTTGAGCCAGAAATGATTTCTATCACCGCTTTCCTGCCCGATACTATTTCTACTAGGTCTTTTTTGTTAGTTGATTTGAGGTAATACCTTTTCTTCAAATGAGGATGAGAGTCTTCACTATGCATAATTTTGACTTTTGTCATTAGCTAAGGGCTTCAACTAAAGAGGTGATATCCTCCAATTTCCCTGCTTCTCCCATGTTTGTAGAAAGTTCACAATTCTTGGAGAAGGTATGAAGTGAAGAACCCCTCATGATTGAGGAGAAATCCTACTGTGATAAACCTTCATCCTCTCCCTTTGAGTTCGCGATGAATAACTTCTTTTTCCCCTTCCTTGAAGCCTAGGTTGTGGGGATTTTTCCTAACTTCATACAGGACGATCAATCCCAACACTATGCTTGTGCCCAAAATCATCCATACGTCTTGCTTAATATTGAAGTCAATATCTAGCTTCTTAAGAGATTTGTCTTCTTTAGCCTTAGCCAAGTCTTTAAGGATTTTGCCAATAATCTCATTTGATGTGTCACCTCCAACATTTGGGTTCTGTATCATAACCCTACCATTCTTCTCCTAGGGAGAAACCTCTTTAAGCTTGGACGCTTGTCATCTACCAACCATTCGAAGTTAGACCTACCATACCTCAATAGGCAGAGCATTATATGCATCCTATTTAAGTCATTATTTTCCTTCCTATGTCAATAGGCTAAGTAATAGGACACATCCAAATAGGGCTTGTGACCTGTATCCTATGTGCTAGACATGGATATGGAGGCCACGTGTTTGGCATGTCCTATTCATAGGACAGGTGCCATGATCGTGTTCCTTGTAAAAGAGGCATGCAACAGATAAACAATTGTTCAATGTTCCACCAAGTTTCAGGTACAAGGAGGCGAGGGAGTGGGGATACGCAGGAGCGGCCTATGCAAAAGCTCCCCACCAATTTTTAGGAAACGTGGGGGGACATCAGGGTCTTAAAAACTTATAAATATAAAATATAAATTGATGAATCATATAACTGAAACAAATTTAAAATGAAAAGCATGATCATTGATATCATTATCAGATAAATTATAATCATACATCATACATGTAATTTTGTAACTACTAGTCTACTAACTTACTAATACTAGCAATGCACAATGAAAATAAATTATAAAATTATAAATGTTTAAAGTTTTAAACTTTAAACTTTAAACCATATTGATGTTCCACTTCCAACTATGAACATTGAATATTGAATAGTATAAAAGTCAAGTTTGATACATGAGTGACAACGTTCCGTTCAACGAAGGAGCAGACAGAACGCTGCTTGGCGATGGTGACAGTATTCAATTCAACGAAGGAACAAACAAAAAATGAAATGTGAAATGAACATAATGTAAACCCTTCATGGTCGGTAAACAAATATTAAAAATTACGATCTTTTTGTTCCTTAAAAAAAATTTGCTAATTTTTTCTAGGGAAACGACCCCTCAAAACCCCTTAAGACCCCTTACACCTAGGAAATGACCCCAATTGGAGGAAACGACCCCTTTCAAGTTTCCTCGCGTACCTTGTTTTTTGAGAGTGTGGGGAAACATCCCCCTCTCATCCCCATGTCCCCGGAGCGTGAGGGAGCTAGGAAACTCGACCCCTAGGTGGGGGGATGCAACCCTGTGGAACACTGCAATTGTTTTCCCTTTTTTTGAGCTCATTTTACTCAAGAGGTTGGAGGTGTGAGATGTTTTGGAATGTAGTTGAGGGTTATTGTGCAATGTTGGGGACTTCGTGTTGGGCAAGTGGATTTTAGTTTCAAAATTCTGAAAAAAATCGAATCTATCTATATTTCATTTTTGTACATGTATATCACTAATTTGATATATATATGTGTGTGTGTGTGTAACGTGTCCTTTGTGTCTTGTTTTCGAGGTCGTTTTGTCTCATGTTGGACACTTGTCCTTCATGTCCCATGTCATCATGCCATGTGACTTAGGTGATAGGTCTTACATTGATTGCAATGAAACAAAATTTTCATATAATCTAGAGTTTATCTGTAAGTTTGGCCCACTTCAATATTAGTGCCATTCAGGCAACCTATCTCCCAAATTTAGTTTCACACAAATCTTTTCCATTGTCGTTTCCTCCATTTGCTTGTTTGTTTCATCTACATCTAAGAAGTGCCCTAGCTTATTTCTAATGTCCATGAAGATTACCTATTTCCATAGTTTTAAGTGTAAGAATATAATTTAACCCATATGGGGACAACGCCCACCTTCTCCCTTGACGATGCCCACCTACTTCAGACACCACCTCCCTTTTTCCATTGAATCCTTATTCCTTTGACTCTAAAAAAATGAAACTTATCCATATTTTTGCCAAGATGTGAAACAATTGAGAATAACCTAGTTGTTGTCTCCAGAGTTTGTGTATCCATTACCTAGCATTTTCTTTGATATTTTCATTCCATGAAATTATACAGGTGTAGTTTTTGAAAACATTCTATTTGATCCATAACTACATCTTCACCCAACAATAAATTCCCCTTGTCCTCCTTTAGGCTCACACACTTCCTCCTCCGCTTATTATTTACCATGCCAATCCTATCACTAGCAACTACCGCCCATGATTTTCATTCCTCCCTCCCGATGGAGAAGGCTGCAACCCTTGATAGTTGTCCTTATACTCATCCAATAAATGCCCCAACAAATTGGAGATAAAATAATGGGTATTGAGAGTTTTAGAAGCAGAAAAAGGATACTTACCAATGAAAACCTTTGTATCCTCTTGCCGTGCTTGAGAATAGTAGCACTCCTCCAACTACTTTCTCCCCTTCGTGCATAGCTCCATAGATGACTTAATGTCAAAGCCAAATTGTTCCAAAGCAATAATTTTGGGTCATGAGAGTAGGATGTTTACATACAACCTTGAGTAGAGGAAGTATACCCAATTGTTGAGCTAATAACATGATATGATAGAATCATAGAAGTATGATTGCAATATCCCCCTCCATTCTTGATGAGTCCCACATGATCCTATTGCACCAATCCTGATGAATATTAGGTAGACTATTTTTTGCCACAACTTGACACAAAGATCTTCCCTCTAATGTGAACACTCTTTTCGTGTAACAATGAGCTATGTCCTCCTCAGATGATAGGATAATGGAAAGAACTAGATCCTTAATTGGGCCATTACTAGTTTATGCATCAAATATACTTTCTCTCTTCCATCCTTATATTCCCGACATTATTTATAATTCATTTAATACCTTAAGGAAGATGTCTTCTAGCATATTCTCGAGCACTAGTCACTAACCCTTTTTTATCCTTACCACTATTGATCCTTTTGGTCAACTGTTTAGTTCCACTTTGCTCGCTAGAGTGGTCGGCGTGTTTGCTTGACTTAACAAAATTATTGCTATCAAATTATTTATCGAGCACTCAAGGTCTTTCTAATATTAAGCGAGGCCTTTGACAAAAGCTTTGCTCTACCCTTGAGCATATTTTTCGATAGTTACCCAGTTGATCCTAAGTTTTTTTATAATCATGACCCTTGGGTTCCTTGCGTTTGTTCGATCTAGGTTTGTGGCAGTGTTCCATGGGGACGCGCCTCAATGCTCCCCCATGCTCCGGGGATGGGGAAACTCCTAGGGAAACGTTTCCCCCACATTCCTTTTTTGGGGAAACTCGAGGAAACTCCGGGGGCGAAACGTGACTCCTTTGCAGGGGGGACATTGGGGGGACGTATATGCGTCCCCCCCATTTTTTTGTCTAATAATTTTTATAAAACATTAAAAAAATAGAAATTTAAATATATGAAAAAAAATGAAACCATATTAAAACTTGTTAAAACTTATTTTTTTTTTTAAATAAATAAATAAATTATATTAAAATTTTTAAATTAAAAAAAAATAATATAAAACAATAAAAAATAAAAAACTTAAGACTTAGTATTTATTAATAGTATTTAGTATTTTTTGAGAAATTTACTAGTATTTCATTTCCTAGTGCCTTCTATGTTTATTTTAGTTTAGTATTCTATGACTATTTTAGACTTCAACATAATGGCAATGTCATTGTCATATGATGAATTTACTTTTTATCATTTTTGAAAATTTGATGTGCATTGCATAATTTCAATTGTCAAATGATGAATTTAATAATTTAATTTAGCTGTGCCTTGCATCATGCCAAATGATGAATTTAGAAGGAACATTGCATAATGTCAAATGATAATAGTCTAATATGTAATGATGATCCTATTTAGTCTTTAGATGTACATTTCTTAATTATTAAGATTTTCTATTTAGTTATTGACATATTTTTGGGATTTTATTTTTTTATTTTTATATATTAAATGTTTAATAGTTTATAATTTTATAATTTTTATGACTATGATGTCCCCCCGTTTCCTTGAGAAATCCCTAAAATATGGGGTTGCTTATATATGTCCCCCTTGTGCGTATCCCCGCTCTCGCGTTTCCCCATCCCGGAAACTCGGTGGAACATTGGTTTGTGGTGCTCGAAGCATATTTACATGACCTGGTTGAACAACATTTTAGATATGGCTTGCTAGTTAGTTCTACCCTTTTGGTTGACCCTAGAATAACATGTCTGTCTATTCTATTATTGAGCACAAACTACTATTCTCAGTTCTGTTATTGCACATATCTTTAGATTTTTTCATTTATCAATTTCTCATCGAGCTTAGGATAGTGATTTGATATCGAGCATGATCTTCCATGATTATTTGTCTCTTGATTTGGTATTAAAAGATAAAAAAAAATGAAAAAAACAATTCAAATTTAGTCAAAAGATAGTATGGATAAAAATATGTTTCATTTTAAATTAAATTTGATATATATATTGGGGTAATACACTTTTTTGTTGTTATATGTCCAATGCCATTGTGAATGTTGATGGGGGTGGTGGGGTTATGGCATTGTTGAGAAGGGGATTCATTTCTTTGTGGTAGAATAACTTCCTTTTGCCTTTAATTATTTTTTGTAGGTTTCTGCATTCTTGGAAGTGCATGATATTGCAGGATTGGTACGAGGAGCACATCAAGGAGAGGGGCTTGGAAACAATTTTCTTTCTCACATTCGGGCAGTGGATGGAATTTTTCATGTTTGTAGTAAGTTTATGAACTTCTTCTTTTTATACTTGATTTTTAAGAATGTGTTGTTGCTCAAGTATAGGACAAAGAGAATAATTGTAAGGTTGTTCATTACTAGGAAATAGATAGAAGATTTCATGTTTGTAGTAAGTTGTTACTTGAGTTTCAAGAACATGAAACTCAAGCATTGGACAAAAATAGTCATTGTAAGGTTATTCGTCACTTAGGAAATATCATAAAGATAGCACTTTGGAATCTAAACTCACAAGTTACTTCTCAATGAGACCCTAAGGAAAAGAAAATACCTGATTTTTTGAGTAATTAGGAAATATGACACCATCGGTTTTTGTTATGTGGAATTGGGAAATGAAAATTCTTTTCTCACATTGGCTTAATATGATTGTATATGATTTCTAAGATACTTTCATGGCTTTAGAAACAGAAAATCTATTTAATACATGGAACCCACCTTTATGATTTGAACTTTTGACCTATAAAAGATAAAACCCACAAATCACCCTTTAACCTTAGCAGGAAATCCCTTTTTATAATTAATTTATCTCCTTTGAAAAAACAAAAGCCTTATGGAATAAGTTGACTACAAACCTTACAACAATTAAATGACTTTTAGGAAGGAATATAATATGAAACAATCCTATGTTGATAATTTTCCTATTTTTAGGAAAACTCTTCTTGAAATTTGAGTGATTTACTCCAACAACTTTGCTTTGGAACCTCGCCTTGAGTTCATTGGTTCTTTGTTAGTTCCCTTTGATTAGGGATTCCATAAAGGGTAGTTAGCTCCAAGAGTACCTTATTTCATGGGCTGCGAGTCACCAAGTGCTGGGGAGGACCAACCATTTTCATAAGAAAATGTGTTGCCATGAAGCCTTGATACATTCCTTATCGATCCAATAAACTTGTTGAGTTTGTTCTTTGTTTGTGAGGGCGCTCGACTAAACAAGTTTGATGTTTCAACATG
This sequence comes from Pinus taeda, assembly GCA_000404065.3. Taxonomy (NCBI): domain Eukaryota; kingdom Viridiplantae; phylum Streptophyta; class Pinopsida; order Pinales; family Pinaceae; genus Pinus; species Pinus taeda. The sequence continues at coordinate 67,284 of APFE030723546.1, forward strand.
AAGTGATTGATGTTTTATATAGTTGCTTACAACACTCTAGGGAGGGGAATTGCAAGAAGTAACCATTAGTGCTATAAAAAGGGGTTTCAAACATCAATATATTATTATTTAAAGAGTCATTAGAGAAATCCCTTCTAATGTATTACAAGAAGGTAAAATGGCATCCTACAAATTAATGCTTTCATCTGTGTACTGGTCCCATCTCTTGAAAAGACCCTCCTTGTGCCCAGGGTCTTTTTGAGATATGTGACGAAGTGTGCTATGAATGTACACTAAGATCTTTGCCTTCTTTGAGCCCAACCTTTTTCTCTTTACCGAATGGATAAAGGCATAAGTACTCCAATTCCTCCGACAAGATGAAGAACTAACTGCCTGGAATATTAGGGGAAGCCCATTAAATTAATTAAAAATTTAAAAATAAAAACTAAAATGAACCCTAAAGAACCCGATTTTGGGGTTCCAAGTATCCATTGTCAGGGTTCTCTGTACTCGTCAAGGCAAAATAACCCAATTTTTTTTTAATGGAGAACCCGATTCTTATGGGTTCTTCTCAAAAGCACTCGTACCCGAAGTCGATACTTGGGGACGAGAACCCCACCCCCGGGTTCGCGAACCCGTGCAACATATACAATAATTAATATAAGTACATCAAGTGGCCAAATATACATTATGAAGACTGAACATGGTTACAAATTCAACACCCCCTCTTAACTAAGGAGGTATTCATAATGACTGTCATAGATATTCTCAAGTTGACAAATTTCTCTAAAGAAAATGTTATATCAAATTATCATCAGCATCATCATCTGCCATCAACACCCACTAGTGGCCATATCCGAGGTGGTACCAAACCCATGGTATATAATCAACATATCAAGACTCACTCCAGTGGAGTGATCTCTCCTCAAATCCCAAGGCCTCTCACTAGGCCAAAATGTTGAGATCTCAACTACCAAACACTCACTCATCCTTCTTGATTAGGACTCTAGGCCAAGACCTCACTCAACCCTCCTTGGTTGGTGATTGGGTCTAGATGCTGAAGGACCTCACTACACCGTACTTGGGTCATAGTTTTAAAAACCAAAACTAGGCATCGAACGAGTCACCTATCTAACCGTGATTTGAATCGGAACTGGATCAAACCAGATTCAAGAAGCTAAAATTGGAAAAAATACATAAAATAAATAATTTTTATTGAAAAAAACTTATTTTTAAGATTACAAACCATGATTTCGCACCATTAGAGACAAAATGTGGAAAGTCTTCTTATCTGTATAACAGGTAAGGGTGCATATATCAAAATGGCACCAAGTGCAATACATATCAATGATATCATTGACAAAATACATAACCAGTGGGGTTCTAAATGGCCTCTAGAGTCCAAAAACAATGCTACATTGATGCTCTAAATGGCCTCTAGTGTCCAAAAACAATGCGACAACTCAACCTACTAGGCCACTATCTTACTGCAAATCACTGATCGACATGATTACTCATCAAACTCATTGCCACTACTACACGTGGGATCATCACTAGGAGCTACATAAACATCATCTAGCTCAGAGTTTGAGGACTCCTCAAACTCCTCTCCATCCTCAATAACAATACTAGTAGTAGCATGAGAAACAACTCTAGGCTTCTAGCAGAACTAGAAGCACGAGTTCATAGAGTTGCACGACTACAGCTTCCCTTACGAGTCACCATGTGCCATGCTTGGTCTTGGTGGTTCATTTCCTTCAGCTCTTGGTTCAACTACCAGATCTACATTGCCTTTAAAACACCCAACTCTACTGGACAACTCCAAGATGACAAAGAACCTCCAAACTTATTGTTGTTGCTCCTAAACTCAATGTTGTTATAGAACTGCCCAAGCTCTCATATGCTTAGAAACACTAGAAATCAAATGTGTGAGGCAAATAGGAGCTTAGGCACCCTTTTATAAGCTTAGGGAACCAAATTTAGGAAGGAACCTGCCACTGTTTGCCAAACCACCACTAAAAACCACCTGTAGGTCCCATCTTCATGCCCAACTATGTGGCTTCCTAATTGGTCGTTTTTTTACAAAATCGGTTGGGCAAGACCAGTTAGGTACCAAACTGACCGATTTGGTACCAAAACCATCTGGTTTGGTACCCAATTGGAACTAACCAGTCGACAAATCAGATTTATTGGGCTGATTTGATATCTCAGGGAGCTAACCGACTGATTTGATTGGAACGGTTTTTTAAAACTATGCCTGGTGTGTGATCGGGTCCAGATGCTGAAGGACCTCACTACACCCTTCCTTGGTGTGTGACCGGGTCCATGTCCTCACTATGCCCTTCCTAGTGTGTGATTGGGTCACAATACTGACAGAGATTACTACACCTTTCCTTGGTGTGTGATCAAATCTAGACCTTACTCAACCCTTGATGGTGAGTAATTGGGTCTCCTTTGAGAGGCACTGACCCAACCCTACTTGGTGAGCACTCTTGGCCTCTCAGACCATTCTCCTCATTGGAAGAATGTCCATCCATGCTGGTACCATCTCAACACTCCCTCTCAATGAGAGAGGTAATCTCCAGAAGCCCCAACTTGTCTCTAAAGTACATGAACTTCTCTTTGGGCAATGACTTCATCAGAACATCCACTGTTTGCTCATTACTGGAGATGTATTCAAGCCTTATTTCTCTCCTCTGTACCATGTCACGGATGCAGTGGTACTTGATTTCAATATGCTTCGACCTGTCATGGAACACAAGATTCTGTGAAAGCTTCACACAACTTTGATTATCGTAGTATATCATCGTCGATTTGAAGTCTTGGTCGAACAATCGTGCAAACAACTTTTGAAGCCACATTGCTTCTGTACACATTTCATTTGCTGCAATATATTTTGCCTCTACAGTGCTGAGTGCGATACATATCTGCTTCCTGCTCATCCAAGATATCATAGCGGAGCCAAAACTAATGCATAACCTCAAAGTGCTCTTCCTATCATCAACACTTCCTTCCGAGTTAGCATCTGTATATCCTTGAAGTTGTACATCCTTGTTTGCAACATACCTCAAACCATAGTTCATAGTACCACATAGATATCTCAAAATGTGCTTTGCTAGAATCGAATGCTCATGCCTCGGTTCCACTCGAAACTGGCTCAACGTGTTAACAACAAAGAAAATGTTTGACATGGTGTTAACAAAATACATCAATGAACCAATAAATCGCCGATACATAGATGGATCTACCAAACTAGATTCAAAGCCTCTTAACTTCTTCAATTTAGTCACCATGGGAGTAGCCATGGATTTACAGTCCATCATGCCAAACTTTTGAAGGATCTCAAGTACATACTTTCCTTGACCAAGGAAAACATTGCCAGGTTTTTGCCATACTTCTAGTCCCAAGTAGTAATGCATCAACACAAGATCCTTCATATCAAATTCAGAAGCCAACTGCTTCTTACATTGAATGATAGGAGGCTCAACACTTGTCAGAAACAAATCATCAGGACATAGTAATAGAATCACAGGTGCATTCTTCACAACCTTAAAATAAAGGTTTGGATCACCATCGCTCTTGGTAAATCCCTATCTTGTCAGATAATTATCAATTCGAGCATACCAAGCTCTTGGAGCTTGCTTGAGTCCATACAAGGCCTTCTTTAACCCGCAAACATGAGATTCCTTTCCATGCACCTAAAAACCTTGAGGATGCTCTATGTACACCTCTTCCTCAATCACACCTTTGAGGAAAGCCGTCTTCACATCCATCTAATGTAAGTTCTATCCCAACGAAACGACAAGAGAAATAATGGATCTAATGGAGGTGTACTTGGCAACTGGAGCAAAGGTCCAATCATAATATTCTCCCTCTTTCTGGGAGAACCCTCTAGCCATGAATCACGCCTTGTACTTGTCAATACTTCAATCTATAACATGCTTGAACTTGTATATCCACTTGGAAGTCACCACTGACTTTCCTTCCAACCTTGGCACAATCTCCCAGACATCATTCTTCATGATCAATTGATATTCTTCACTCATGGCCTCCTTCCACACTTCCTGGCTAGCTACTACTTCATAAGTGGAAGGTTCTACATCGATCAAGTTAGTCATGAGAGCTACATAGCTAGAAAACCTTTTAGGTTTCTTAATTTCTTTGGATGTGTCATCAGGAGCTGCATGTCTTTCTGCTTCTTCCAATGTAGACTGAAGCCATGCTAGCCTTTTTCTAATTTTTGGGACAACCACTGGTTCCATAGGTTCACGAGGCCATTCAGTCTCTTCAAGACCTTCTATAGAACTCAAATACTCTTCCTTTGAAGACTTCATCATAGGAATCCATGAAAGCTTCCTTAGACTTCCAATATGCAACTTTCTCATTGAAAGTGACATCTTGACTGACCTCAATCTGTCATTGCTTTGAAATGTAGACTCTATAGGCCTTTGATGATTCAGTGTAACCAACAAATATGTCCTTCTTTCATGAAGGTTCAAGCTTGTTCCTTTTATCCTTAGGAACATGAATTAAGCAGGGAAACCAAAGATTATCATATGTCGAACCTTTGGCTTTCTTTTAGAGAACACTTCTTCAAGAGTCATGTCTTCCAGAATTCGACGAGGACTTTGATTTTGTATATATATCGCTGCTAGTGATACTTCTCCCCATAAGAACATCGACAAATCTTGATCATGCATCATGGCCTTGACAAATTCTTCAATAGACCTGTTTTTTCGTTTTGCTACACCATTCTATTGTGGATTATAAGGGACAATCATCTCCCTCTTAATCCCAACTTCCTTACAGAAAACAACTAGTTCTTTTGAGGTGTATTCTCCTCCATTGTTAGATCTCAAAATCTTGATCTTCTTACTTGTCAAGTTCTCCACTTTAGCTTTGAATTCTTGAAACCTTGTGAAGACTTCATCCTTTGTCTTGATAAGATAAATCCATGTGTTGCAAGAGAAGTCATCAATAAATGTCACATAGTACAATGGACCTCCAAGTAATCTCACAGGGATTAGACCACACACATCAGAGTGTATAAATTCTAAGACTTCTTTAGATCTATTGTCGCTACTTGGAAATGGTTTCTTGATATTCTTTCCGAGTGCACAACCTTTACAAACACCTTCATGATCTATCTGTAATTCAAGGACACCTGAAACTATTTGATTTAGTTCAGGTAGTGCTCTATAATGAAGGTGACCACTTGGATTGATTTCAACTTGTATTAGGGCTTGAGCTGGTTGACTCACAAGTCTATACAATCTTCCTACATGAATCCTAGTAACCTTAGAATCATCTATACTAAAGCCCTTGGACCATACAAGTACTTTGACATCCACAAAAGCTACTCTATCTCCTTTATCTTCTAAACACGAAATAAACACTAGATTCTTTTTCAAACTTGGTACATCTAGAACATTGCTGAGATGCACATTATTACTAGATTCTAGCTCTATGGATGCCTTTCCAACTCCTTTGGCTGCATAGTTTTGGCTGTCTCCAAGCTCTACCCTTTGGGACAACCTCTTTTCCATCATGCTACAAAGATTGCCACAATCTCTGGTCACATGTCTTGATGCACCACTATCTACTAGCCACATGTTGTCATCATCTGCAATAAAAATTGTTAGAGTAGAAAAGTAAAAGAAGTCTTTGTCACCTTTGGGCTTCTTTGGGTGTTCATCTTCAACATTAGCTGCGAAAGCATGTTGTTTTCCCTTTGTCTTCTTTTTGTTAGTCATTTCAGGACAATCTCTCTTAAGGAGGAGATATTTTTCCCAATTTCTTGTGATTAGAGCCAAACTTCTCTCCTTTGTTATTGTTTTGAGATGCAATTGCTTGAGAAGCTTCTTCCTTCTTATCTCTTGACATAAGCCTTGAATCTTCGTGAGCACAAGAGGTCCATATTTGTTCAAGTGAAGGAGCTTCCTTACAACTGCTTACACCTTTTGCAAATGCATCCCATGATCTAGGTAGGCCATTAAGTGTTGTAGTCACAAGTTTGTTCTCATTAATAGTTTCTCCAATTGCTTGAATTTGGTCTTTTACTTGTGAAATGCTTATGAAGTATGAAGCTATGGTGTCATCATTTGTCATCGTCACATCATGAAGTTCATTCCTCAGACTCCTGGCTTGACCAACATTTTTAATAGTGAATAGATTGGTTAAGGCATCGTACATCTTCTTGGAAGTATCAAGCTTTGCAATATAGGGAATGAGATGATATTTGGAGTCCACAATAAGACTCGTGGTAGTAATGCCATCCTCCTTGAACTTCTCCTTTCCTGTAGCATTTGCTGGTTCTACAACTTTTCTTGTCACAATATCCAAGACTTTGTTCTTTGCAAGAGTAAGATCAATTCTAAGTTTCTAAGCTCTGAAGTTTGAGGCCCCATCCAACTTGTTCTCATATTTCATAGAAGAACTCACAGATGCAAATCAACAAGGACTTGAATGAGAGCGGTTTCAAAGTAGGGTTTCTTCAAAGGTGATATCTATGTTCCTTTATTCACCAAAGCTCTGATACCATGTTGATTTTCTAAGTGCAATATAGACTAGCACAATATTTTTGAAATACCAGTAATTGCTTTTGATGTTGATCTTCTTTTAATTATTCCAATAAATCATTTCACAATTATACTTAAGAAATTCAACCATAAAAGAACAATAGAGATCACAATACATGAAGATAAGACAAGATTTACCCATGGAAAACCCACCAAGGGGAAAAACCCAACAACCTTTTCAATAGAGAAATTATTTTGTTCAAGAAGAGACACAACTAGACCTATGGTCAAATTTGGTTAACCCCTCCAATCCCTCCAAGTGAAGCTTGCTAATCTGATCCAAAATTTCACTCTTTTTGATTTGACCAAGAATTTCGCCCCCCCTGCCGCCGCCAGTTACCCCAAAATTTTGGCCCTTGCAATTGCCCATAATTTTGGCCCCTTGCAACAGAATTACCCAGAAAAGTTGTGAACTAGAAGAGAATCTATCCACACGTGCGAGCTTGAGAGAGAGAGAGAGAGAGAGAGAGAGAGAGATGCAATTCGTCTTCTTTTTCGTCCTCCTTGACCTTCTTGATCTTCGCTGAGATGTCCATAAAATGTCTTCTTGAGGAAGTGTGAATTGGTGGTGGAAGAATGAGGTCAAACTGCGTTTATATAGTGATCTGCTAGGTCGAATGGGTTTGTCCTTTTCCCTAGGCCAACTTGACTTGGAGGGAGGCCGACTTAACAACTTTTGGAGCCAAAAATTGCAATTTAAAAATTCAAACTTTCTCCTTTTAAAAGTCGCAATGGGACTTTGACTTGAAATATTTTTTCTTTTGACTCTAGCATTCAAAATATGCTTTACAATAATCAATACAAGTACATGAAATGGCCAAATATACATTATGAAGGGCTGACCATAGTTACAAATTCAACATAGGTTATATTGTTACATATGATACTCATACTATAGATTATAGTTTCGAGTTATATATTGTAGGATATATTGTAGGTTATATTGTTACATATGATACTTTACATGCTATAGATTATAGTTATATATTATGAATTGTATTGTTACTTTTGATGTATTATAATTCATATTTATTTTCTTTAAGTTCCTTCTTAGTAGGTCATTATTATATGTGGTTAGATTTCCTTTTTAGTGAGTGAACTCTTTAGTTTGCTGGCCAATTTGGTTTTGCCTTGGAACCTAGAAACATGGTGTTGATCATATATGCATACAAATTGGTGATGGTGGTCATTTTCTTAGTGAATTTTACATCAACCTTTCATGCTTTTTTGACTTATCTATCTATCTCTCTTTTTTGTCTTGATGATGGACTATGTATTGAAGGTCTGAAACATCGATTAGATTTATCCTAACATATTGAATATGACAACCAATTTAAACATCCTAATACATAGTGGAAACTTAAAAGAACATATTCTATCATACCACCTCCGTTATTAGAAACACATCTTCATAGCATAGGGAGACATGAATTGTGCACATCTCTTCGTCATATTCCCCAAAACACATCTTCATAGCATAGGGGACACATCAATTATGCACATCTCTTTGTCATTCTATAATGTTCCTTTCTAAGAATAGTAGACCAACTAACTAATTTAATTATTTAATGTCGTCTCTAAGGTGATATTGAGTAATTAAATTAATGAAAGTCATTATTAAGTTACTTAAAAATTGATTAAGAACAAACCTTATAAAAATGTCGCTTTATTAAAAGAGCAAAAAGGACCCATGGTTTTTAGAAGACCCATGGTATTTTGATAGCCATCACAATAAAAGGAAGGTAGGGGATCATTTGAAGATATGAAGATTTGGATTATTGTGTATTGGAATTGGAAGCTCTAGTAGCTTACCATGTGCAGGGGAAAACCGTTGTACAGTTCATAATTTTGGTGTTGAGAGACACACCCTAGTTGGTGGCGATAGTTTCGGTGGTGAAAGATTCCACCCTAGCTAGTCAAGAGGAAGAACCACTTTAGGTTCTTCAGTGGTGCTTAGCGAGGTAGGGCGAGATGTTGGAGTAACTGTTAGAAAGCTGAAACATCATATATTGTAGACGAGGGTGTCCAACCGTAGAAGGATTCTAAAGAAGATTGAGTTTTTCAGGTTTCCTAATAAATTTGATTACATTTCTTCTCAATATTAATTAAATAAAGTAGCTAGGGTTTTGCAGCTTATTGACCACAAGCTTTGTGAATTTCTTTGTTAAATTTTCTTGGCAAATTATGGAGTGTATCTTTGAAGAAATGTCATTGTACGTTTATGGAAATTGATTGTTATGCAATTGTTTGTAATTGCCAATTATCGTCTGCAAGACTTTGTAAAAAAATAAAAAGAAAATGGAACAGTTATAGTGTCCCAAAATTATTTGAATTTGATCTAAAAGGAATATTACACATTCTCCCAATACCCTTTGGCATATCCTTCTCCCTTGCCACTCCCATGTCACTGCAAATCTTGTCCTTGCCACTACCATCTCACTACAAATCTTGTCCCCCAATTCTTGTTCACCTATATTACTCAACTCTCCTTTATGATCTTCTTGAGCATATTCTTGTTGTTATCAGCGCTCCCCATCCCCATTCAATTTGTTCTTTAATATGATATGTGGTGGGTACTGTGGGAGATGAATATAGGTAGAGCTATGGATGAGAAGAGATTCAAGCTTGAGTTCTTCAAGCATGGTATACCTTCTCATGTTGATTACATTTTTATTCTTTTTAACCATGTTGTATACTCTGGGTTTTCATAGGCATGGTCTCAACATACTATTCATTGGATACACAAATCAAGGTTAGGGGATGAGTTGAATAATCACTGGATAATCATGGTGGGATACACATTCTCCAAGCTCTATGCTATCCCCCTTTATTTGCAACAGTCAGAGGAGCTTGAGAGGTGACACTTATAGTCTAGAAGACAAGTAGGTTTTTACCTCATGCATTAGACGTCGACCATATTCTCATTCACTAAGTCATCATTGAGGAAGATAGGTATTGATCTTTGAAAGTATTGCTTTGCTTCATATTTGGAAGTGTCTGATACTTTGACTCAATTTCGAGGGATGTGTTGTTGCGCAGATTGGCACGACAACGCTCAGACCGGGGGCTGTCACTCTGATCCCCGATCCCTCCGTTTAAGCCTGTCTCCCGCGGCTAAGGGGGGTAGACCCTATAAGATAATGAAGACCAACTGTCGACCAGTTGGTTGGGAGACACGAGACACGATAAGATAAGCACTAGATGAATTTGATCTTAGCAGACCAGTGCCTTAAGAGACTGTT
>APFE030723546.1:77102-102635 GCA_000404065.3 Pinus taeda
ACACAAAAATGTTTGCAAACCAATTGTTAGTGCAAAAGAGACTTGGCATATAGAGACCAAGTTGAGCTTGTCATTCAACCGAGAATGACAAGCTACAACAAGTGTACAAAATATACCAAGCCCAAAGGAGATTTGAGATAGCTGCAAATCTCTCCTCCCTAGACAATAGTGCCCTCAGGCAAATGCACAAAGGAAAACAACTAGATAGCAAATATGAAAATCAAATGAATATAAAACGACACAGGTATACCTCATGTACCAAAGCATGTGCCACAAAAGAAGCCAGTAACCCCAAAGACTTTTATTTATTCATATGAAAGGTAAGTACACAATCCAGCAGAGCTTCCGCAAGCCCAATAGCTTGTTCTATCCCCCTTTCCAATAAGAGCCCAAGGCTCATATAAATAGAGAAAATGGGAGGAGATCCCAATGAAAAATGAAATGACACATGTAACTTGATGACAATCCCAATGTAGCAAGTAGAATGGCAAGTGTCAAGCTGCTGTGGCTTGGCTGCCTCTAAACTGATGGTAGCTACCAACGTAACTAGCTGTGTATGACTGTTGCATATGCTGAAGATAACTGCTGAGTGCACCTTTGACTAGGCCCACGTGACTGCTGTTTATACTGCGTTAACTTGCTGTCCCAATTGCCTGAATGACCTGCGTTAAATGCTGAGTGTAAACATGCATTAACTAGCTGTGGACTGCTGTAATGTATGCGTATTTTTTGTGCTGAACATGCCCACGTTAATGGTTTGACTGCCCACCGTAAACTGTTTGACTGCCCACCGTTGATTGCTGAGCTATCCACGTAAAATGCTGTCCAGATCAGCGCTAAACACTGTCCACGTTACATACCTTTTGACTGCTGAGCTGCCAATGTTAAATACCTGAGTTATATGCGTAAATAGATGTGTTGACTGCCCACGTAGATGGGCTGTTGACTTGCCAGCGTGAAATTTAAATCTCCCGTACGGACTTTGCTGGGCATATCATGTGGGCTGAGGTGGGGTCCATACCCACTCATTAATTTTAAACTTTAATACATATGATTTTGAATTAAATCTGATCATGAAATAAAACTGATCATTTAGCTTTAGCCATATGAACTCAACGTGGGCCCAGTTTGACTTTGACTTGACCTGCTTTGACTTTCTTTGAAACTTTATGTGGTGGGCCCCACATTGCTTGCCACATCACCCTTGATTCTATGCTTGACTTCCATGTCAAAATTTGACTTATTTTGACCTTGGAAAAATTTATAAATTTTTCCAATTATTCATTTTTTTGAATTTTTTCTTCATTTTTGCCACTGTCACTTGAGAATCGGCTTTTTGAGGGACTCTGAGTCATTTTTGACCCCAAAGTGGGCTCAGGAGAATGCTGCCTCTGAGATGAATTTTCGAGTGTCATACGCCCTAGACATCCCTAAGGCCACTTATTTATGCCTTTACATAAAAAAATAATTAAAAATCCGTTTTGGGGAAAAATTTAACTATAAAAAATCCTACTTAGACTAGCGAAATTCCACGAACTTTTTTGTTGATCTAGTATGGTAATATAATCGACCCTAGACACTAAGATGTGTCAGGGGCTCATCTTCAAACTGTCACCTCGGCTTTGGGTAAAAATGAGTGAAAAAATTCCGAGAATTATCCGCCTCTGAAAAAGAAGGGATAATTAACCGGATAAAAAAAACACTCCAAGGTGTACTCGTTTGCTGATCGAGTCCCACATCCTAGGCCTGTTACAAATTCAAGAAAATCCTCATACTAGCATCACTTATTACAATTCCCCGCAGGGTGTGGAATTTGGGTACAAAGAAGAAAAATGATGAGAAGATAGAGGTAGAGTTAAAAAACTTTGTTGACTGATGACATCTGATGGTACAAGTGTCCTCTGGATCATCCTTGGGCATGGAGTCTTCACATAATCATCAGGTGCTACTCCAGTAGTCAACAGGATGCACTATCTTAAATGCTTCGAGACAGAGACATCTCAAGTATCTTCATTGGTGCTATTATGCGCCTTTATAAGTTCGTTCTTGGTCACCTCCACACACACATAGGTTATCAAATTTTATGAGGAAGCAACATTGGGGTGAAGTAGGGGTACTGTCTCCCCCCTACCTTGTTTGGGATGTATATTGTCGCACTAGTTCTACCTACATGAGCATAATAATTTAACAATGTTGTCTCTCTATCCTCCTTCACAGATAACTTGATCTTGTTGGTCTCTACTTTGAGGGGCTTACAAAGATAGTTAGAGATGCTTTAGCTAGTTTTTCTGATCTTTGAGTGTTGAGGGTCAACCTAGGTAAAACAAAGGTGAGTATCTCTGGTGGGTCGAAGAAGATCGTTTCAAGCTTTTGCTTCTACTTCTACTTTTGGGGGTAGCAAGATTAAATCACCACAATTGGGGTTTCAATGTTGGGGGCCTAGGTTTGGGTTTAGGAAGTGTTGAAAAGTGTAACTAGGTTCGATCTTCATAATGACATATGTAATTTTGATTTTATGTAATTGATGTAAAGAAGAAAATAAAATTATTTTCATAAGTACTTGAATCACGGGTTTCATGATCAAGGGATTTTATTTTAGTTAAGGTTCCCATTGTGAACCTTTAGGTTTTGCCATCAAGTCATAAAAGTCAAATTGAGTCAATGTCATGTATGAAGGACCCTTCTTAGGCATGTTACATTTTTGTATGAGTCATTAAATGGATCAAAAGGCCCTCCAAGACCAAGCAAAGACATCTCCTTCAAGTCGGCTATGAGATGGAATAAATGGTCTACACAAAAGGACATGTTGGCTCACCCTCACTCAAGTTGGCCTAATTGATGGGGAAATCACTATACATAGGGCAACTCAACTTTCTTTTGAGGTAGAGATTTTCAGTAAAGCAAGTCTGCAATTAGGTGTGCGAAAAACATTTAGAAAGGAGTCTTATATTCAACGAAAGGAAGGAAGAGCGAGTTGATTTGGGATTGTTTTAGGGTTGATCTCCACTCACACATGCGATAGAAAGTACTGTCATTGTTGCAGAAAAAGGCCGAAGTTTGTCTTGCTATGATAGAATCTGAATCAAGAAATATTTGAGTCAATTCATCAGGCCGAGTTGGAGAAGAAATCCATTCAGTCCAAGTGAAGAAGGTTAAGGAATTGAGTCACCATATATCTCTCTCATGCACTGCAACTAGGGTTTCCAAGGAGGCTAACATAAGGTGCAAGCCTGAAGCAGAAGGAAGCCCAACTTGAAGGCTTGCAAGAAGGAGGATGGAGCAGAAGATTGACTATTGTTGATTAAGGCAAGAAGGATCTCATTAAGGAAGCTTTGTGTCTTGGTCTTGGAGTGGAAAACAAGTCAAGGGTCTTGGTCTTTGGTATTCTTCAATTGAAGTCTCTATATGAAGAAGAATTTGTCCGGGTTTTCCTCTCAAGTGGGAGAGGTCTTGGCCCTGGTTGATAGCCTATATCCGGTGTCTCTTGTCTCTTTTATTGTTTATGCTTTGGTAGTTGTTTGATGAAGAAGAACACTAATCTAACTAAAGAGAAGATCATAGTCTATTGAAGTGAAAAAGCATTCACAAGTAGTTATGATTAATAGAGAAATCACCTAATTGTGATGCCCTAGATTTCTCAACATGGTATCAGAGGTAAGGTAATAAAGTTAAGGAAGGGCATCTTAACAAGAGTCTCTCAAGGATCCCCTCATTCCATATGTATCAAATCTCAAAACTTCAAAAGAAATCTTTGACAAACTGGTAGAGTTGGATTCTGTAAGCACTGCTGGAGAAGTCATCTCATTAAGGCAAGAACTCTACAAGCTAAAGATGTCCAGGGAAGATGGAATAGCCTCATACTTTATGAGGATATTTGAAATTAGGGATCAACTTCAAGATCTGGGAGAAGTCATGTCTGATAGAGAAATGACTAGAATTGTACTAAATGCACTACTGGAGGAATGGGTAACTTGACTTCAAGTATTTATGGGAAGAAAGAAGCTACTCCATTCCAGGATTTATGGTCACTATGCAAGATTGAAGAATTTAGACTAAAGGCCAAGTCTGATGTAGGAGCAGGTGAGCAAAATCAAACTTATGCTACAATGACAAGAAGAAAATGAAAATTTGGAATGTCTAGTCCTCCGAAGAAGAAGAGGAACATGGCTAAGGTTCAATGCTATGGATGTCAAGAATATGGGCATTATAAAGGAGATTGTCTTAAGATCAATAAGGACAATAACAAAAGAGGAAGAGAAGAAGCCCATATCACCGAGGAAGTGGAGGAAGATGAAAAGAAGAGGTCAAAGAAAGAAGTAAAAGATCTCTATTATGATTAAGATAACCTTTCTCTCCTAGCTCTCTTCATGTTCAATTTTTGAAGTTTTCCCGTTGTAAAGTATAACTATTAGGAATCATGATAGGATGCATCATGGCATCATAGAGGCATTAGAAACAAGAGCTCGTGACATCATCATAGAGAAGCATGAAAGATGGTTGAAATTAAAGTCCATGGCAATTACCCATGGAAGGATATAGCTCTTGGAAACCTCATTAGTAACATAGGTGGTTCTTATGGAAAAGAAAGAAAAGGTCATCTAGTACAAGGATCATCATACATTTGTCAAAAAGGAAACATCTACTGGATGAGGATACTCAAGATCCTCTATTGGAATCTTCGTCGAAAGGTTCACCAATTAATAGGAAGCAAGGGTTTCATTAAGAATACCAAACTTGTGGAATTCATGGAATGATGGTATGATGACAAAAGAGGTGAAGCAGATCAAGGGATTGAAGTTCTCTCAATCAAGGAAGCTATTGAAGGAAGTCTGGATGACATGAAGGAAAATGAGGTATGCTTACATTCGATATTGTAGAGTCATGTCATATGGTTGTAGGTAAACATGGACAGATGTTCTATTTCGAGAACATGAGCATAGGAAATGATCTCCTCCATTAAAAGAATGCAGGAAGGCATGGGTCACACATTATCTAGATAAAATCAACATAATATGTCCTCATATGAAATATGAAGTGGTTGGCAGTGATTAGAGGGACTCTGATTAAAAGTTCCTAGGAAGAAAAATGTGTGAAGAAAGGAAGGAATAAAGAGATCGTAGAATACACAACCATGGAAAAGGCAATCAACATCCAAGGACTAGAAGATTGTGACTAGGATATCTCCATAAAAGATATGTAGACTCTGATGAAGTTTGGAAAAAGAAAGAGACCCTTGACAACATATATCTTGGGAGGTGTGTCAATATGTATGCAGGATACTAATGCAAACTAGAAGATATCATGATGAAAGACCATCACTAAGGTTATTTTTGTTCAATGTTCATTCTTTATTTGTGAGCGATATCTGGATGGGCTTATCCACGACTGCCAAGGGAAGATCTATGGATATCTTCCACCTATGTTAACCATGTAACAGGAAAGAAGATCCTTCAGGAAACATGGGATGAAGGAAGGCCAGATAGGAACTGATGAATCGCATTTCGATGAAATGAATATTGACATGACTGACTCATGGATGAAAGTGATGGATGGTCTGTGCCCTACGGAGAAGTCCCAAAACATGAAGACTCCTGAATAAATGAGAAAAAGTTCATGACATTGTGAGGAGTTCTTCAAGCAGCTAGTTGTTCCATCATCTCCACCTGAGGAGCTGCTATAGGTCCCTAATTAAGAGGGAGCTTGGAAACAAAGTTTCTTACTTGGTAGAAACTTGAAAGAAAAATTCCTAAGCCAAGAGGAAGCTTAGGTACATTCCTTTCGTAGGAATGAGTACATTCCTTCATTGGAATAGGTATTTCCTCCCTAATTAAGAGGGAGAGATAGACACATCATTCTTGTCTTCATTTGGGAAGACAAAATGGAGGATTGGGTAAACATCTGGCATCCGATGCTCTTTGAGGATGAGTTAGGGCATCCAAGATAAGAGTAGTCGTAGAGGAACGATATTCTTTGAGGAATGGGAATCCAAGATAAGAATAGTCCTGGTGGAACACAACCTGAGAACTCAGGTGGGGTATGTTCCGAGAGAAACAATGATGAGGGTGTTTCTACATAATTTGTCTTGCCAACATTAAGCTCAGATCTTGTGGAGAGATAGAGCTATTAGTCAAGGCCTTTCTATGTGACAATTTTGGATGATATGATGCTAAACAGATGGGTTACCAATCCGAATCTTCTTATGAGAATTCTTCAGATTGAGAATGACCAAGTACCATTATGAATACCTCCCTAGTTAATAAGGAGTGTTGAAAAGTGTAGCTAGGTTCGGTCTTCATAAAGACCTATGTAATTGATGTAAAGAAGAAAATAAAATTATTTTTGTAAGTACTTGAATCATGGGTTTGGTGATCAAGGAATTAATTTTAGTTAGGTTCCCATTGTGAACCTTTAGGTTTTGTCATCAAGTCATAAAAGTCAAATTGAGTCAATGTCATGTATGAAGGACCCTTCTTGGGCATGTTACATTTTTGTATGAGTCATTAAATGGATAAGAAGTCCCTCCAAGACCAAGCAAAGGCATCTCCTTCAAGTCGGATACCAGATAGAATAAATGATCTACACAAAAGGACATGTCGGCTCACCCTCACTCAAGTCGACCTAATTGATTGGGGAATAACTATAAATAGGGCAGCTCAACTTTCATCTGAGGCAGAGATTTTCAATCAAGCAAGTCTGCAAGTAGGTGTGCAAAAAACACTTAGAAAGGAGTTGTATAGCCAGCGAAAGGAAGGAAGGAAGAATGAGTTTGTTTGGGATTGTTTTAGTGTTGATTTTGTTGAAATTTGTAACTAGGTTCAATCTTTATTAATGTATTTGAGATGTACTTACCAAAAGAATGAAGAAAATATTTTTATTATTATTTATATGACTTATTAAAGCATGGGTTTCATGCTTGGGTCATCATGTTTTAGGTCAAAGTTCCCATTGAGGACTTCTAGGATTTATTCTGAGTCATTAGATTCATTGTGCATTTAAAGAGACCCTTCTTGGGTTTTCAGATCATGCAAAAAGAATTATTTTTGAGTAAAAAATAAATTTAGTCTCCTCCACACCGAGTTGGCCTCAAGAAGATCAAGTCGGCCTCAAGACAAGTAATTTGACCTCACAAAAGGGTAACTATAAATACAAGGAGTTAGAATTCATTTGGAGCATCTCATTCTCACACACAGTTCGATATCTGAAGCTGGAAGCTGGAAAAGTTCGAAATTGTGTAACGGCTGGAAAAGAAGCTGGAAAGAAGTGCAAGTTTCAAGAGGAAGATAGAAGGGCTAAAGATCAAAATTTTGGGATAAGTCTCACTCAATTCCAAGGTGTATCAAGGGAGATCGAAGTCTTCCAAGTTTGGTCAACGCTGCTGCTGCTATAGCGCTTGGTCGAAGCTACTGCTGATGTTGCTAGGTTGAAGTTGCTTGTGAAGGGTTGTCTGTAAGGAGTGAGGGTTGACTTGGTGCGGAAGGAATCTCTGTCTGGGTCTAGAGTCTTGGATCATTTCGAGAAACTATTGAAGGAAGAATTGTTAACTGGGTTTTCCCCTAGATAGGGGTTTTGCTCGGGTTGTTTAGCTACATATGTTGTCCTCGTGTTATTGTTTTGGTAATTGCTTAATGAACTAAAAGACAAAAGAAGAACATAAAGATAAAAGAACCACAAGTAATTATCTATATAAGAAAATCTTTTTGCCTTTTTGATTTTCTAACAGATCTCCACTCGCACGTGCGAAGGAAAGCACTGTCATTGTTGGGGAAAAAGGAAGAAGTCTGTCTTGCTATGATAGAAGCTGAATCAAGAAGTATTTGAGTCAATTTATCAAGCCGAGTTGGAGAAGAAAGCCATTCAGTTGAAGTGAAGAAGGTTAAGGAATCGAGTAACCATATATCTCTTTCATGTGCTACAAAGAGGGCTTCCAAGGAGGTCAAAATAAGGTGTAGGCCTGAAGCAGAAGGAAGTTGAGGTTGAAGGGTAGCCGAGAAGGAGGAAGGAACAAAAGATTGACTATTGTTGACTAATGCAAGAAGGATCTCATCAAGGAAGCTTTGTGTCTTGGTCTTGGAGTGGCAAATAGGTCAAGAGTCTTGGTCTTTCGTATTCGTCAATTGAACTCTCTATGAGAAGAAGAATTTGTATGGGTTGTCCACTCAACTGGGAGAGGTTTTGGCCCTCGCTGATAGCCTATGTCCAATGTCTGTTATCTCTTTTATTGTTTATTCTTTGGTAGTTGTTTGATGAAGAAGAACACTATAATCTAACTAAAGAGTATCATAATCTATTGAAGTGAAAAAGCATGCACAAGTAGTTATCATTAATAGAGAAGTCACCTAATCGTGATGCCTTAGATTTCTCAACAAGAAGGCCCTCCAACCTTGAGTCAACAAGGGGTATGGATCCTTTCTCCTCTCAAGGGGTAGTTTTTAGAGAACCAATTTAAGGACATATCCTCCAAGATGAATCTCATAACTCCATTATTAGTTCAATTTTTCTATACAGATTTTAGATTTGGGGACCTAGTTTGCTTGGTCAGTTGAACACTATATGGAGAGTGTATGAACAATCTTGCTTTGTTGCATTGTTTGAAGGAAGACATCAATTCCATGGTCCTCTGACTAGGCAATGTTTGTGGCCCACCACTTCTGGTTGGAGACCAATTTTATACTAGTCTTGCTTTTGTGTCATGTTTGGAGTTTTCTTGACTTGGTCACTAGGACCAACATCCTTACCTCGCTTATTGCTCCTGAGAGGCCAATGCCTTTACCAATCCTTCTAGGCAGGTTCACTTATGGTATTCAAAGGTTTCTTGTCTTGTTTGGTCAATTAGAATCTTGATGGATCATCACCATCCATCATGTATTCAGTGGATGTCCTTGGCCATCACCTATGAAGATGCAGGAGTTTGATATGGTTATTAGAGATGACATATGTAGGCTATACATTGCCTTGGTTCGACCCTCTATGAGGGTTGAAACCTAAGATCAATTTCTATGGAGATCATTTCATGGAGCTAAGGGATGACCTCATTGATCAGTGCCCTTACCCTTTTTGTCACTGGATGCATGTGCTTTTGATCCCTTTAGGTTAGTTTCGAGTAGGTTCACATTAGCTCCAAGTGGAGACCAAACATCATATTCCGTTGTACCATATGTAGGTGATTAAAACGGAGGAGCACTTTATATATGGATGACCCCACTGCCATGAGACTCGAGGATGATACTGTTGCCTCTTCAAGATGTTGTAGAGTTCTCCCTTTGTCTTTTTTATGGTACTTGGGCCAAGAATATCTAGGTCTGTTCATAAAGGAGACACTCTGTGTCCGATTTCACATGCTTTGGTCACCCTTTAGCTAGATACTAGCACGATAACCACATCCTTCGTCATGGTACTCTAGTAGATAGGGGAACCAAGAGGTAGACAATATCACAACCATAAGAGCACATTTTAGATTCATGAGACCTCGAGGGGCCTCTTGAACTTTTCTAGTTAGACTCTTGTGGAGTTGTTGACTTTGTCCTGGGACATGTCTCACCTTGCCCTTTGGACCTTAGCAACATGCTCCTTCCTCGAGACAAAGAGACATACCATAGACTAGTGTTTTAAAAAACGGCTGAACCGATTCAAAATCAACTGAGTTGACCAAGCCAGACCCCTGCCCAGACCGGCTTAGTACAAAAACTGGGCCAAAGGCTGGTCTGTGATTGAATCGGCTAAGCCGGTCGCAGACTTGTCCGGTTCGATAACAGTCTGACATCACCCGACCGAGCCACTCAAACCCGGTCCATGACAGAAAAGGGAGGGAAAGCGGACTCCAAATTAAGTTTTTTTTTTTTTTGGTTTTAGGTTTTTTGCAAGTCCATCTAACCTCTCCCAAGCTTATTTTGAGTCAAACTTGCAGTGCTTTTGGGTGTGAGTGCAATTAGTCTGTCTTTGAGATGATTCACTGGAAGAAGAGAAACCGTTTGGAACAAAAATGGTTAAATGATCTAGTCTATGTCCAATACAACATCTGACTAAGACACAACTAATTGTTGAACAAAATACTTGATACAGATCCCATTATGTTGGAAGATATTGATCCAACATCAGATTGGGTAGTGGAGAGTCATCTAGCAGAGTTTGATTCTAATGAGGGTATTGGTCTTGATTTGGATTTACAGATGGAGGCATTAGTTGAACATAATGTTCATTTAAATGTAGATCCATTAGTACTAGGCCCAACCTCAAGTCCTCCAATTGCAAGCACTTCCTCTACTCAACCACGACGCAAGCGCATAGCTTGTCTATCTCAGCGTGCAACTACTGCGCCTGTTAGTGCTACTACTTATATAGTTGCATTGGGAGATCGTGATGAGGAGGAGCGATGGGTTTCCCCGTCTGACTTTGAGTCAGAGTCTGAGCCAGATGATGTTGGCTTCTATAGCAGTAGCCAGTAGTGACTAGTGACTAGTGATGTTTTCTTGTAGAGGCCATCTAGAGCCTCCTTGGTTATGTGTTTTTGTTCTCATCTCTATATATTACATGTATTGGACAGTGCACTGGGTTCCATTTTGATATAATGGATATATTCATGAGCCTACATTGATCATATGTTGTCTTCTCTCTATATTCTAATACTTTGTGTTTGGAGACATGAATGAAAATCTTTAAAATATGTTTTCTTATAAAATATAAATGTTTAATGTATTTTTTACAAAGACCGAGTTATTGAAATAAACTAGGTCGAGTTGATATCGAGTCAGAGTCGGAGTCGACCCTCGACCGGTTCAGAGTTGGAGTCAGAGTTTTACAACATTATCATAGACCAACTACTCTAGATATTTTAGTTTTTTGGGCAATCTTCTGTCATCAACTTTTTTTACTTTAGCCTCGTATTAGGAGAGACACACATATGAAGATTATAGACTTGGAAGAGAGCAACCTTAACTTCTTCAAGTGAAGGGTTTCAAGAAGCATTGAGGCTTTTCCCTTCCCATTGTACCCTCTTTCAAATCAACCCTGCTGGGCATTTGGTTTTTGGTCCTTCAAAATACATGTATCACTTTAGTTTTCCAACTTTGGTCTTGGCTATTACAGATTCGATCTTAGATGATATCTGTTTTTGTTTATCTAGGAGTGGCCCTTGCACTACCACTGTGTATTGTCACTATTGTACTTACTAATACCATTGACCTATTTGTAGTGTTGTTGGACATTAATAAAATTACTTATCTTTTTGGAAATTTTGCTCCAACGTTTGTCACAGTCCTGGCCTTGTTGACTGTCATGCAACCTCATGATGTTTTAGCTTC
This sequence comes from Pinus taeda, assembly GCA_000404065.3. Taxonomy (NCBI): domain Eukaryota; kingdom Viridiplantae; phylum Streptophyta; class Pinopsida; order Pinales; family Pinaceae; genus Pinus; species Pinus taeda. The sequence continues at coordinate 88,400 of APFE030723546.1, forward strand.
TTCACTATAACCCTTGTATGGTTTTTTTATCATGACTCTAGTATCATACCAGAAATTATAAACACAATAACTAAATTTCTAACAAGAAATAGAGAGAACCATTTGGACCGTATGCTTTATTTTCCCCGCTGTCTTTTATATGAGTAGATGAAGTGAGCGACTTCATTTTGTATCTCCATAATTATAAAAGAATTAATTGCCTAATCTAATACAATGTCATAATAATTGACTTCATTACAATGTGTAGTTTTTGACGTAGATTACTAAAGCGCCATGTATGACCATTATTAAATAAGTACTTTTCACAATGTACACTGTTTGTATGTTCCTTCACACACAGTCGACTACTAGTAGTGGAGCCTACATGGGCATAATGTATTTACAATTGTGGCCTCACTATTTAGGTAATATATTTATAATATCTACCTTTTTTTCCATGGAGTAGTAAATTCATTCTTTTATTCCTTTTGGTTTGGTCCAATTGCCCTTATTCAAAGTGGGTTTTGTAGATATTTTGATGGGTACAAAATCCAACAATAATGATGAAATATAGATAAAAATATAAGATTTGTGAAAAAAATATAATTTTAAAGATTTTCATTCATGTTTCCAAACACAAAGCATTAGAATATAGAGAGAAGACAACATATGATCAAAGTAGGCTCATGAATATATCCATTATGCCAAAATGGAACCTAGTGCACTGTGCAATACATACATGATATAGAGATCAGAACAAAAACGCATAACCAAGGAGGCTCTAAATGGTCTCTACAACAAAAGTAAAACATCACTAGTCGCTAGTCACTACTGGCTACTGATAGAGAAGCCAACATCATCTGGCTTAGGACTCTAAATCAGAGTCAGACAGGGAAACCCATGGCTCCTCCTCCTCATCACAATCTCCACAACTCTTCACAAACTCCTCACAAATGCTCACACAAATGCAATGAGATAGCTGTGAGGAAATGTGAGGGGGTTGGGTAGCTTTTATAGGCTTGGGAGAGGTTAGATGGACAACCAAAAAACCTATAAAAAAAAAAAACCAACTTTGGAGTCCGCTTTCCCTCCAATTTCCACCGCTGATTGGATTGACCGGTTTAAGTCGGACTCGGCCGAGCTGGCCGGTCTGTTATCGAATCGGCCGATTCGGCGATTGGCTCGGTTGTTTCGATTACAGACCGACCTTTGGACCGGTTTTTGTACCGAGCTGACTCGGGCAGGGGTCTGGCTCAGTCGGCTCAACCGACTCCGAATTGGCTCGACCGAATTTTATAACACAACCAAAAGAATGGAAGCAATATTCAGGCATGGTGATATAGCTTATGCAACGAATTGCAGAATCATAAGTCAAAGGGCCCCTAGTGATAGCAAAACACAGTGTGCAACAAACATTCAACAAGTGTTGGACAAACACAACTAGGTGTTCGATGACATTCCCCTAGGATTGCCACCCAAAAAAGGGTTTGAGCACACTATTGAGTTGGAGGAAGGAGCTAAACTTGTGATAACCATGCCATATTGGCATCCGAAGAAGTTCAAGGACGAGATAGAAAATACAATCCAGGAATTGTTGGCCATGGGACATATCCAACCCAGCTCAAGCCCATTTGCCTCATTTGTGGTTTTGGCGATGAAGAAGGATGGCACATGGAGAATGTGCATTGACTACCGGGCACTTAATAAGAAGACCATAAAAAATAGGTACCCCATCCCTCGAATTGATGAATTACAAGATGAGCTACATGGAGGAACATATTTCTCGAAGATCGACCTACGATCCGAATATGACCAAATTCGAGTTCGGGAGGAAGACGTGCCCAAAACAACATTCCGTTGCCACTATGGACAGTGTAAATTTTTGGTCATACCATTTGGGCTAACCAACGCCCCTGCCACGTTCCAATCATGCATGAATAGCATTTTCAATAGGAAGTTAAGGAAGTTTTTGTTGGTGTTCTTTGATGACTCCTCATCCACAGTAAGACGTGGGACAATCACTTGGGACACTTAGACCAGATTTTTAGTATCATGTAGGAACAGTCCCTTTATGCCAATGCATCAAAATGCGAGTTTGGGTTGACAAAGATTCTTTATTTAGGGCATATGATCAGCGCATAGGGGGTACAGGTCCACTAGGAGAAGATCCAGGCAATAGTGGATTGGCCTACACCTAAGACACTCACAAAGTTACGAGGATTTCTTGGGCCCTGCAGTTATTATCGGCGGTTTGTTAAGGGGTTCTCGTTGTTAAGTGCGCTACTGACAAATTTGACAAAAAAGGGGGTATTCAGGTGGATAGAAGCAATTGACCAGGGATTCAACAAGCTCAAAGAAATAATGAGCTCATGCTCAGTACTGCTCCTTGAATTTGGCCAACCATTTTTATTAGAGTGTGATGCGTTTGGAGGAGTACGAGTTGTCTTTATGCAGAAAGGTCATCCAATTGCGTTCGAAAGTCAGAAGCTAGAAGATACATAAAGGCTTTACTCTATATATGACAAAGAGATGCTGGCTATCATGCACGCATTGGCGATGTTCAGACAACATTTGGTGGGTAAGCGGTTCGTGGTTTGGACTGACCACACCAGTCTGCGACATTTCTTGGGACAAAGGGACTTGAATGAATGACAATAGAAATGGGTAAGCAAAATTCAAGCTTACAATTTTGACATTGAATATGTGAAAGGAAAGAAAAAAAACGTGGTGGCCGATGCACTCTCCAAGAAACCTACAACATGCACCCTCATGGAGCTCACAGAAGATTGGAAGGTGCGCCTTTCCTTCGAATTTGCTAAGAACCAATTTGTTTGCGTGCTTTTCGATGGGATTATGCAGGATGATAGGTACAAAATAATCGATGACGTCATCTACTATAAAGACATGATATATTTGGTTCTTGAATCTACACTTAAGGAGAAAATTATGAAGGTTACACATGATATTCCCTCAGCCGGACACCAGGGGTTCTTCAATACATACCCATAGATCTGAGAGCGATTCTCATGGAAGGGACTCAAGGAAGATGTAATGAAGTACATCAGGGAATGTATAACATGTTAGCAAAATAAGGTTGGGCATACACCTCTCGCATATTGATGGATTTTATCATAGGATTACACAAGGCGTAGGGGAAGGATTGCATATACATAGTGGTGGGCAAATTGACTAAATTCACACATTTCTTTGCAATTAGAACAGATTACTTGGCCAAAAAAGTGGCATAACTCTTCTTCAAAGAAGTTTTTAGATTACATGGTTTGCTGAAGAACATCATCGACGATCGTGATAGTAGATTTATGGGTGCATTTTGGCATAAGATTTTCTGACTAGTTGGAACTGAATTGACCCCCAGTACCAGTTATCACTCGCAAATAACTGACCATACGGAAATTGTGAATAAATGGAGTGAAGGGTATTTGCGCAACTATGTGACAGGTCAACGGAAGGCATAGATCAAGTGGTTGTATCTTGGGGAGCGTTGCTACAACACCACCTAGCACCTATCCATTGGAATGACACCCTTCAAGGCTCTGTATGGGTATGATGCACCCTCCTTCATCAATAGAATCTTCGGAGACAGCAAGGCACCTCTTGCCAAGGACTGGATATAGGAGAGTTAGGACATTCTTAGGGTACTGAAGGAGAATATTCAGGTTGCTCAGAATAGGCAGAAGATGTATGCAGACCAGCACTGGGCAGAGCGCAGTTTTGAGGTAGGGGGTCTTATTTTCCTGTGATTACAGCCCTATTGAATCTTCATAGTCTACACTCAAGAAGAGCGGGGAAGAGAAGCTGAAGCCAAGGTTTTATGGACCTTACAAAATTCTCCGAAGAGTGGGTGAAGTGGCATTTGAGTTGGAGCTACCGAGTGATAGCAGAGTCCACAATGTATTTCATGTATCATGCCTCAAGAAGGCTGTACGCCAGCAGGTTGCCATTTCTGTTGAGCTGCCACTGTTAGATGAAGAGGGACAATTGGAATTGATTCCAGAAACAATCATGGCCGTTTGAGAAAAGAAGTTAAGGGGAAGAGCAATTCCAAAGAACCTCATCAGATGGAAGAATTCAGCGGAGGAGGATGCGACATGGGAAGGAGAACGAATTCTGCAGAATCCGAATTTGCAATTGCTTGAGGGCGGCAATTTTGGGCAGGGGGGACTGTGATGTCCTCAACGAACTGAGGACTAATGGAATTAATAGCCTATTCATCTCTGTAGGCTATAGTCCTTCAAAAAAGGGGATGAAACCCAAAACACCCATTGTTGGGCAAGTTTTGGGTAAGTTGGGCAAAAAAAAACCCAAATCTGGGGCTTTGAGTAAAACACACACAACCAATTAAGAAAATGAAACCCCTCAAGGAAGTCTATAAATAAAGGAGACGTGGATTCATTTTGGATCATCATGGTGGATCAAATCATTCTGTTTTGAGCATTGCTCTGAGGGTTTTAAGACCCCTTTTTCTTGGTCAATTTCGGTGGTGAAAGATTCCACCCTAGTTGACAGTTCTTTCTTTCTCTTTCTGTCTTGGGCATAAGGTTATTGGTCTGGGCAATAAATTCTGGCTTTTGGTTATCTTCCCGTGGCAGCGAATTTCTCTAAAGCTTGAATTACAATTATGGAAGCAGTGAAGGTCTGTCCTAGTGCAGGAACATCTTGAAGGAGGAAGCAAGTTGGTGTTGCATGACTATGTGACAGTGAAATTCTCTAGAGCATCCTCCCTGAGGCAGCGAGGTAACTGTACAAGGGTTGATTGTGACAGCGAGTTCATTGGAGCTCTGTTTATGGCAGTGGATTTACACAGTACACCATCCTGAGGCATGCGAGGTCCTCTAGGCCTCTTCCTGTGGCAGTGAAGAATAGTTAAGCCCTTGTCTGGAAGCGAGTCTTGTGAGGGACACCCCTGTGATGCAGCAAGACTTGTAGAAGGTCCTGTTTTTGGAGTGTGAGTCCTGGAAGGATCATTCAGTGGAGTTACCAAGTTCTGTTGTGCTTTTGTACTATTCTAATCCCTTTTCTGCAGTAGCGTGACCACATCCCCTGAAGCTGAGGGCTCAACTAGCCCCCCTCTCTGGCAGCAAGGTTATAAGTTATAACTGAAGTTTTCTGAGGCAGGGGGCTCATTCCTTATAACAGCGAGGGCTGTGCTAGTTGACTGTCATGCAGTGAGGGTCTAATACAGTGAAGTTTGATTTATCACAGTGAGAAAAGTGCAGAACGGCAGGGGTATGCAGCCTAGCGTTGATGCTCCAGACTACTGTGTAGGAGGGAACAAGCACAAGTCTGTGCAAGGGTTCTTGTACAAGATAATGAAGGTTCTCTGTTTAGTATTTACAAATTGTATAGGTCGGCTCCCAAATAGAGGCATCAAAATAGAACAGGCAGTAAGGAGCTTGGATTGTAGAAGAAATTTGTGGAATTCAGCATTTGGTTTTGGAGATCAGGATTCGTAGCATACACGTGAACTAGAAGTATTTCTGTTGTGAACTGTAACGGTCAAATTTGTATTTATGCACTGATAGTGCTACATTACTGGATCATTTCTGTCTTGTGGAGATGAAATTATATATTATTGATTACATAGTGTTTGTTATATCATTGGAAGGCAATTTGACTGTTCAAAGAATATATTGAATTTGATCACCGTATTGAAAAATAAAAATTAAAAAATTCTGTAAACCATAGACCAAATTGCCCTAGTCTATTACATGCAACAAATGTATACCTATAATAACTCAGTGAAAAATTCAACTACATGCAATATCCCTACACCAGGCTCACCAAGAATATGCTTTTGTTGGGTGAAAATATTTTACACAAATTTATATAGGGTCATCTTTGAGCCTTGAGGATGTGCACTGACAATAACTTCTGGACCTTAGTTTCTTTACTTCCATGATGTGGATGCGATTTTATTGTATAATGTAATGTCATAGTCATCTATTATATTTACTTCTTGTCCCTTATGAGTGCTTATTTAATATCTTTGTAGGAGCATTTGACGATCCAGATGTTATTCACATAGAGGATATTGTGGACCCTGTAAGGGATTTAGACGTGATAACTGAGGAGCTACGTTTAAAGGTATGATTGAGAGTTTATTTTATTAAGTAGATTTCTTGTAAAATAGAGTTAGTGATTTAGTTTGTGCAACATGTTAATTTACATGATCGAGCTAGAAAGAATTGTTCTTCTTTTTTTTTTTTAATTTTTTTTTTCTTTTTTTCGTTATTTGGGTTGCATTTCACCCAAAAGAGAATATCTATTTCCTTGTTCAATATGAACTTTGTAGAACAATCTATTGTATTTCTCAATTGTTATGGTTTACTTTTTGTGGTTTATTGAGAGATGTTTTTTGTTGGTCTTTGGACCTTAATTTAACAAACTTGTTTTTCTTCATCATCATCATAGTTGCACTTTTAACCTTAAATCTTTCAAATTTGTTCATGAATTTTACAAAATCAGATTTGTGTTTCCTTAGTTCCTTATTGGGTTTTCATCACTATCTTTTCAACTTTGTAAATGAGTGAATTTGCTTTAGATTTGAGGAGAGGCACTTTTTATTTGAAAGTTTCGATTTGCTTGTCACGATTTTGTAGTGGAGCCCCACTTCGAACAGATATTGAAAAATTTGTTTTAGCTTTTGAGGATTGATAAATTTCTTGATATTTAAAGTTGTATTTATCCTGGCATATGGCTTGAAACACTAAATTTACAAAATCATTAACAAAGTTTTCCATTGTCCAGATTATTATTCTGTATTGCATAATGAATAGTTTACAGTTGTATAATGATAATTTCTGCTAAAGCAACATTACTATTTGTAGTTTGACGATCATTGACACCACACCTTTGGTGTACTATACTTGTTATATTTTTCACTACTTAGTCCCATTTACCACTTCTAATTGTGATTAACAGTAGTTAATGATCTATTTTTTCTATTTTAAATAAGCATGTTGACAACTATAGATTATTATAAAACCATTCCACTTATTGCCATATTTGTAAGTTCTTGATAAATTGACTAAAAATAACCATAAAAGAATTTGACTGCAATTATCTTACATTAATTTGGCTACAATTACTTTACATTAAAAATTAGCCATGTCTTTTTTGTTGGGTTTTACATCTCGTTGGAGATGACTTACACACCCTCCTGGATTTAATATCCCTGTTATAATTCCTACTGCTTAGCCTTACTGACTATTTCCAACTGTTATCGACAACATTCACTGATTTATGCAATTAATTTTATTGATCTTGATTGGATCTTATTAAATTTGACCATGTTTTGCCACATTTGTCCCTGGTGAAAAAATTGACAAAAGAGAACTGTGGTTAAAAGGCTATAATTAACCATAACTAAAACTTTTAGCCGTAAATTTTGTGCATGCTCATTTTATTTTCTATATGATTCAACCAAAATATTAAGATTATTTACTACCATAACCAAACCTATTATAGAATTATCTTGTATTACATTGCATGATTCATTGATAAGAAATGCTCATCTAGCCTTTGATGGGCTTCTAGGCTCAACTTTTTGTGCCTTTCGTGTTTGTCTAGGAAGATTTTCTCATCTTACTGTCACTATTATTATTGTTTGCATTCCTATAGTCAAACTGTTACAGGTAAGTTACCAGGATACATCATACAGATATGGAGCCTGATATAGTTTCATATTCAGATACAACAACTTTCTTAAAAATTTAGATACAATACATTTGAATGTGAGATATATAATATTAAAACACATAACAGACATATATGGAAAACAAATACCATGAAACAAAACCAAGATTTTGTAGATACTGCTACAAGGCTAGAACTTTAGCATAAGGAAATGCTATTAATGATCTTTTCTACCATTCGGAGATTTAACGTGCTTACTCGTAGTTGTGTTTGAAAAGCTAATGTCCTCTTCCTATAAATTTCTAGACTTGCTTCACATCAATTTGAAGTGTTATCGGTATATTTAAGGCAGCAAATATTCTGACTATTTGACTTCCATGAAACATTTAGTTCAGGGAGTATGTGTTTCCTCCTAAGAGGTCACAAGTTTAAAACCAGAGGGGGTAGAGTATGTATGCCTTCGTATGCTTAGCAGTCAAATCGCTGTGCAGAGGTGGGTCCCTTGTCCCACAAACATGGGGGTTTCATACACCAATTTGGTGTCTGGCTTGGCTGTGACCTTAAAATTGAATAATAATCATAATAATAATGATAATAATAATAATAATAGAGTACCATAACAAGCTCTTTTAATTATTGGTCAAAATACAAACTCCCTTGAAAGCATTTTCGTTTAAAGCCTACTTGCATTTTTATATGAATTATAAAAGAACTGAATTGCATTGGATAACTATTTAGTGAGATAGTATGCTCCTCAAGGTTTTGAACAAATAACTATCTGTTGTTGTTTATAACTTTATATACTATGTACCTTCAGCATCTAGTCTTTCTCTGGTCTTCTATTCTGACTATTTGACTTCCATGAAACATTTATTTCAGGGATACTTATCCCTTAAATGGTTTAGACTTTAGAGTACTATAGCAAGCTCTTTTATTTTTTGTCAAAAAACAAATTCCTCTGAAAGCATTTTAGTTTGAAGCCTACAGAATCTTTATATAAATTATAAAAGAACTGGATTGCATTGGATAACTATTTAGTGAGATGGTATGCTCCTCATGGTTTTGAACCATTATCTGTTGTTGTTTATAGTCTAATCTAGCCTTTCTCTGGTCTTCTAGCCTTAATGGTTGGGTCTATCAGCTACCTTAGTGTGTATCTCTAAATTGATAAGGTGACTATTACTCTGTCCCTTCCGGTTCCTTGGGATAATTGTAGTTTTGATTTCTACCAGAATTCTGCAGTTACATCTGTGATTAAAAAAAGTGGGTTTGGTTGATTTATGAAATGGTCCAACAGTGAGAATTACATTTTGGTTATCTCTGCTTTATGATCTTAGTTTTAGAGATTTTTATTTAGCAGGATTTAATCTAATATTACTTCGCTGATTTCTTCTTTTATCCTTTCTTCTACACCTTAGAATTCAACCAATTTTTTCCAAGGATACACACTTGAAGCTTGCACAAACTAGTTTTGAAGATAGAAGGATTGCCCCTGTGAGAAGGGCACCTTCTCTAAATGATCATTACTTCTCCGATTTCTTCTTTTATCCTTTCCTCTACACCTTAGAATTCAACCATTTTTTTCCCAAGGATATACAGTTGGAGCTTGCACAAACTAGTTTTGAAGATAGAAGGATCGCCCCTGTGAGAAGGGCACCTTGTCTAAATGATCATTCAACCCCCAGGGATCTGATTTCTGGAAGGCACCAATTTGAGTGATATTAGGTCCCATGAAAGTTATTAGAACCAGAATTGGATTGAAACAGGAAAAACTAAAATTTTGAACTGCACCTGCACTGGCAACGAACCAGGTTGACCATTGAAGAATTGGTTGATTATAACATACATAAATATGTAAATATATTCATGTACATTGATGTAAATGAAAACCATTAGGTACCAAATATGCAAAGTTTCCTCATGTATAGAATGTAAGAGTAGGCATAGCAAAATTGCAGAGTGTGCTACATACATGAACCTAGACGTTGAGGCACTCAATGGCTTCTAGAGTCCAAAAACACCATATTACGATACTATAACAAATCACTTCAACATATCGGCAAAATCATCCCTGGATCAGGTTCCTCATCATCATTATTACCCTTTGCCTTGATCCTACAAGCAGATCACTAACGCTTGGAACCATTGGTGCTATAGGTGGCTCCATGTACATCTTGCCAAGTCATACAAAGACTTGATGAGCTTGCATATTCTCTCTTCTTGACCCTTCATAGAAAATCCTTCTAGTTGAGAGATGTAGACATTTTGTTTCAAGTCTCCATTCAAGAAGGCTCTCTTCACATCTATGTGAATTGTCCAAAATTCTATGCAGCCAAAGCCAACAATGCATGAATGGTAGCCCATTTTGATGTGGGGAAAAATCTCCTCATAGTCTATGCCTTTTTTCTGAGCAAATCCTTTTGCCACAAGCCTCATTTTATGCTTGTCGAGTGAGTCATCTGATTTCGAATTGTTCTGGTGCACCCACCTGTAGGCAATTGGTTTAGTTCAAAGTGGAGGATCTGCCAACTTCCACATCCCATTTTTGATGACAGCATCATGCTCCTTTTGCATGGCTTCTTTCCACTCATCATGAGAGGCAGCTTCTTCATAGGAAGTTGGTTCAGTGTTAGCAGATAATTCAAACCATAATCATATGAAACATTCATATCATTTTATCACCTGAATCTGAGTTACTACATCACCTCCATCTTTCCAACCTCATCAGGATGAACACTTTCAAGTGTCTTTATGAGCCACTTTGGACAGTTCCGGGATGGTCCAGGTTTCCCAACTGATTGAGATGGTATTGAAGTCTCATCAAGTTTCAACCTTTCAATCCTCCCAATCAGATCTTCTGATTGAACCACCTGTTCTGATGAGGTGGCTGGATCTTCTTCATGATGGGGAGATGGCACTTCAAAGTAGATTCCAGAGATTGATCCAAGATAGGGACCCCCCTTCAAGATGTGGAATCTCATCATGAAACCCATGATGTCTTTACGTGAGTGAATCTATCCAGATGTTCAAGCTGCTGTTCAACAATTTTGTCATTCCTGGTGGATTCAAGAACAATCACATCTTTGGAACAATAAAAAATGACTCTGAACTGGATGGTTTGTTATTTACTTGAATGGTCATATGCGATTATATTCATTTTAAACATCACCAATATATGTCAGGATTAAGTCTGACTCGATGACTATATCTTCTTGGGCTTTTCGGAAGGAAAGCACAGATGCTTAACACTCTGTCTAATTCTGGTTGTGTGTGATCTTATTGCAGGATCTTGAGTTTATGGAAAGAAGAATGGAAGACCTTGAAAAGTCCATGAAGCGGAGCAATGATAAGCAGTTAAAAATAGAAATGGAGTGCTGCCAAAAGGTAAGAATCAGGATAGTACTAGGTTTTCTGAGTATGTTTCTAATTGAAAAAACACATTGGTCATGCCTGAATTTTCTGCTTTAACTCTAATAAACTGAATTCCAAATGGAACAATAATTTTTTTGATTTGGTCCATTGTTAGTTACTTCCATTTTCATTTATGCACATGTTTGTTGATAGATGAAATGAATTCCTTTTGATGTGATTTTTCTATTTGAGGCCTTGTTTCTGCTAATGTTCTGTCATAAGTAAATAATCAGTCTGCATAAATAATGTGAAAGCATATTGAATGCAATTTAATGTACTTTGATTAGTGTGTGCCAAACAAGAGAATGGAAGGTGTCTTGGTTTTTTTAATTTCTGTTAGTGTGTTGTTGTCACTCAAACTATGCTAACTGGTTTGCTGATTGTTTAATCCCTTAAAACTGGAGGTAGGAATACTGGCATTTATGCCTGTTGCCTGCTATGCCCCAAGCAAGCAATGATGATATTTTATCTAATTTGTTTCAAATAATATACAAGTTGTTCATAGCTAGAAAGAGAGAAATAAAGAAAAATAAATTTTATTAACAAGGGACCAAAATATATCAATGGGGCTAGAAAGCACAGTAAGTTATATTAGTGATGTGATTGCTAAAGGCAAGGTAATTCTGGGAAGAAATTGTAGAAATAGTTCGAAATTTGTAGCTGCTAATGAAATCAGACTGAGATCAATAGACACAAATTTCTTCTACTCAGTTTGCAGAAATGAAAGCATACAATAGAAACACATGCAATCATTCAATCACAATTAACATAGTATTTTTCCCGGGGAACCCAACTGAGAAAAACCCCTTTGTTTGTATTATATCAGATGAGAAAATTGATCTATTACAATGACAGCTTCAATCCTTGAAGCTCAACCTGCACTGCAATATTGATCTCCTTTTGAGTTTGCTCTGGCCGATACTTAGCCAAAATAGGCCTCTTGATTCCTGCTATTTCTTTGTGCACTTCTTGCTTCTAGAGAATAAGAAGAGCCCCTATTTGCTTGCTTAATCCCAAGAGAGTTCCTCACCTGCATCATGCAATCACTTTACACTCACTAGTATACAATAATGATTGCATTGATGCCTTTTTCCTCCAATCAGCTAGGCAATTCGAATTCTATGCATGACTAGGGCTATCTTTGTTGAGAAATCTAGGGCAGCTAGATTAGGTGATTTCTCTTGCTTTTGTAACTGCTTGTGATGTATTTTTACTCAACTTAATTAGCTTCTCCTTTCTCTTGATTATATTTAGTGTTCTTATCATAAAAAAACTACCAAATCATAAAAAACAATGAGAAAAGAGGACACAAGATGTGGGTGATGAACCAGGGCCAAAACCTCTCCTCTTGAGAGGAAAACCCACAAGAATTCTTCTCTTCTTATAAAATCTTCAAATGATGAATTCCAAGATCAAAGACCCTTGACAAAGACCCCTCGAATACCAAGCTAACCTTTCTCCTTGATGAGCTTTCTTTGCAACAATTTCGACCTCAACAGTTTCTTCTGCGATTTCGACCTCAACAGTGTCTTCTGCAACTTCAACCCCAACAGTTTCTTTTGCAACTTTAACCCCAACAACATTCCAACAATTTGACTTTCCTAACAACTTTCTAGTACTTACACTTGCCCAACAACTTTCCAGCATTTGAACTTACCCAACAACTTTACGACATTTCGACTTGCCCATCAACTTTCCAACACTTCGACTTGCCCAACAACTTTCCAACAACTCGATTTTGCCTAGCAACTTTAGAAACCCTAACACAAGAGAGAGAGAGAGATCCAAAAACTTTGATCTTGCTTTTCTTCTTCTTGTTCTTGATTTTTGTCCTTTTCTAGATTCTTTTTTGAGAGATCAAACTTGCTTTGTTGGTGTGTCCAAATGAGGTTAAGTTCCTTCTTATATATAGGCTTTCTAGGGATACAAATTGATTCCTTGAGGCCGACTTGATCTTTTATGTAGGCCGACTTGCTTGTGGCACCATGACAAGGTCATGGAGGGTCTTTGACTCTAATTTGATTCAAATAAAATTTTCTTTACAATGTGTAGCATGCCCAAAAGAGTCGTTCATACATGACAATGACTCTTATGACTTGTTGAGTCAAAGACAAGCCCTAGAAGCACTCAATGGGTGCTTGAACTAAAAATAAATGCCCCTTGAGCATGAAACCCATGCCTCAAGAATGACAATATATATATATATACACACACACACACACATAACATCATGATTACATCATTATGAAGACCGAACCTAGTTACATATTTCAACACTCCCTCTTAATTAGGGAGGTATTCATAATCCATACAAGGTAGTTGGACATTCTCATAAGAAGAGTCGGATTGGTAAGCCATCTCATAAGCTATCTTATTAGCTTATACAAGCGCATCTTATCATACCAACCAATATTGTCACATAGCAAGGCCTTGACTAACAACTCTATCTCTCAACAAGATCAGAGCACAACGCTGGTGAGACCAATGACTAACAGACACCATCATCATTGTCTCTTAAGGCACATACCCCATCCATGTGTTCACAGGGTATGTCCTTTAGGACAATTCCTATCTTGGAATAACATGTCCTCAAGGAATTTCTTCTTTGACTACTCTTACATCTTGGATGCCCTACCACATCCTCAAAGAGTATCAAATTAATCTCAGATGCTTACCCATTCCTCCATTCTTTATTCACAATAAGAAGACAAGAATGATGTGTCTATCTCTCCTCATGGCCTTCACTAAGACTTACTGTTGTTAGTCTTGGTCTAGTGCATGACAAATGAAGTAGAGAACCATATCTATCACTCCCACTTAACTAGGGACTTGTTCAACAACTCTTTGGTGGAGATCATGCTACTATCAACTGTTAGTAGAGCTCCTCCTTTTGATGTCATGAACTTCATATTTTTCATTATGGAGCCTTCATCTTCTAGTTCTTTTCCGTAGAGCGTTGACCATCCATAACTTTTCTTCAACGAACCATAGGATTGAACCAATAGTCATGTCATCCTTTTTATCTGAAAGTGATCTTCCAGTCCACATTTGGCTTTTCCTCATACAACTACCTCTTCCAAGTCATGTTTCTTTAAGGATCTTCCTGTTGTGTGTGGAGCATGATTGTTCAGAGGTCTTTGTTTCAGCGGGATGTATACCCCAGGAAGTTTTGTACACCCCTCCACGCGGG
>APFE030723560.1:538-19742 GCA_000404065.3 Pinus taeda
TTTTGGATGCGATGGTTTTCGGTCCATGGTTTTGGACGCAATGGTTTTCGGTCCATGGTATTGGATGCTTCGGCATGTATAAATATGTATTGTAAAATTGAAAGGAAAATAATGAAAAATCAAGCTGGTAGTCCCGGTTTTAGGATCCAATGGGAAATCTCTGTGTATATGTGTTTTATGTGTTATTCTCTCGCATTTTTATTTTTCCTGTGATTTAGAATTCGTATGCAGGTAATTTATGTACGGGGTTAAAACCTACATCCTTTAGGCAGTGAAGCAACACTTTTAGGGACTTAGGAGCCCTCAGTTTATGGACATTTATGATTGGGGTTGAAGTGCCCAAAAATGTCTATAACAAACTTGCAAAAAATTGAGGTAGCAGCCTCCTGTAGGTTGGAGCCTAAATAAAATCAGATGTAATAAGGAGTAGGAGTTTTCCTTTGCATCACAACAATAATAACATCATGGTTTTATCCCTTTATGGGTTTCCACATATATCTGGTGTCAATATGTTTTTTTTAGCATGTGTTGATGTAATGTTTTGATTAACTTATTACTTGTTGTTCACATATTCAATATGCTAGCCATTAATTTTTAAGTTTCTCCTGCAATGCTTCAGTTAATGAGATTAAGGAAAATAATTTTAAATGTCCATGAATACACTAAACTGATTCAACCCCCCCCTCAGTTTAGCCAAGTTTTCATCAATTTGGTATCAGAGCTAGTTCCTTCTGTATAATCCTAACATCTTGAAGGTAGATCTGGTTGAGTCATGGACTATCAAAGTGTATGTGTGTTGAGTGCAGCAAACTTTCATGAGTGGAGAGATAAGTTTAAAACCGCATTGATAGCTTATGGACCTGGTGTTTGGAAGCTTGTATGTGAAGGTTACTATAAAGACTCTCCCTTTGTGCAAGAAAAACAATGGAATGCTAAGGCAAAATGTGTTATATATAACAATCTTCGTAATAAGGATCTTTATACAATAATATACCTAAATTCTGCAAAAGAAATTTGGGAAAGATTTGAGTTCATGCATGAAGGAGAGATTAGCAGCAATAGTGCAAAAAATGAAAAGAGAAAGAGGAAGAAGAAAATCCCCTTTCAAAAATAAAGTGTTTAGATAAATGAAATCTCTACCTATGTGAATATGCTAGACTCTCATGAAGAAAAAACAGATGAAAATCAAGCTAGGATTGACTTATCATTGGCCAGTATAGAAAGATTGAAGAATGAAAACAAAGATTTGAAGAAACTAGTGCAGATATGTGATGAGAAAGAGCATGAGTACAAAGAGAAAATTGTAAGCCTGAAGGAAGAACTTGAAGGATCCAAGAAACTAGAAGAGGTGATGAGTAGTAAATTCAAGGAGAGAGACCAACAATGTAAAATATTAGAAGTTGAGGTTGATTCAGCCAAAAGTAAGTTAGAAGAAAATAATAGGTTGTGTAAGAAACTAGAAGAGGACCTTTCCTCCATGAAGAGCTTAGAAAAGGAAACCATTAAAGATGATAATGAAGAAGCTCTAAAAGGATCTACAGAAGAATAGTCTAACAACAACATTCTTTGTAAAGAAAATGAAAACAAGAAGCAATATCAAAATAAAATGAATAAGTTGAACAAGTTCAGAAGATCTCAAAGGAGATTCTTTGCGCCTGGCAAAAACATCAATTGTTTTTCTTGCCATGAACATGGACATGTGGCAATATATTGTTAGTACAAGAAGTTCGAGACTATTCAGCAAAACATACAATAAACAAGAAGGTACTATCCAAGAAGAAAACAAAGGAGAACACCAGCAACCAGGTACATAAACTCTTTCTATGGTTACTGTTATATGTGTCATGAGTTTGGACATAAAGCAGTCGAATGAAAAATAGTATGTAAAGAAAAATATAAATGACTCACGAAAACACACATCATTTGTTCCTTTACTTGGACATATAGGGTGCTATCTATGTAGCAATTCTGCACACAAAGCCAAAGGCTGCAAGCTGCACTATACCTTAAATAACTCTAGACGAAATAAGGACACTGCAAGAAATCCAAACAGCGAGACAAAATAAAATACAGGAAACTCACGAAGGTATCAAAAAGGAAGAATAAATTACAATCAATGACCTAGCTTGGTCTTAATGGGAGTTATTCAAGAAATAAAAGAAGAATCTATCAATGTTGAACCAGTAGCACCTGAGAGGGAGAGCAACTCCATTATGGACAAGAAATATTTGAATATGTAGGTGTGAAATACATCTATATTTAGGAAAATATATTGAATAAAATATTGGATAATAAAGGATGATTTAATGGATGGAATTTCCACTATACTCTACCCAACTTGGAGGAAAAGAAAAAGAATTTCGAATGTCTTGGAAACAATTTGAGATCAATGATATATCCTCCACCAACTCAAAAATATATCAAAAGGATTGAGAGAAAGACGATTTTATAGTTTGTTGGGCCAACTTAATTAGAGGATCTGCAAGTTTTGTATAGTAGCTCCATCACAATTTTTATAATGTTGAATATTTTTGTAAGGAAAAAGATGGTTGTACTCATAACGTATCTGTAAAACATGATGAAGTTGAAGGAACATCTCTCCTAATTTCAAATTAAATCATCACAATTCTTTGGAAATAACTATGTCAAACAAAGTGTTTGTTGCAACAGAAAAAAGAGGCAGGTATTGTGCTTGAGGAGATTTTGGATTAGGAGTTGATCTAGAAATTCATCATTGTATTGGAAAGAAGAAAGTTATGAAAGGGAATGTGTCACCTCTTTTAGAACCTAAAATAGTAAGACATATGTGAGGTAATCCAAAGAAAAGCTTAAAGGTAACAAGAGAATTTTTTTCAAGAAGGCTTTTGCAAAATCTCCAAAGAAAAAATGGACATCTCCAATATTAATTCTTTCAACAATTGAATAACCACATACATGCCAAATGTTGCAAATAAAGGTGGAGAAACAAGACAAAACCCTAAAACTTAAAAAATTCATATCCATTTTGAGTACATCAATATCAAACACAAACTTATAGACTTTGAATGGCCTTGATTGCAATTTGTGGATACAAATCTCTGAGAACAAGACATTTTCATTCATTTGACTACAATAGAAAATTTGTGAGTCAAAGAGAACCAAACATCAAGAAAAGTGGATGTATAAAGCAGGAGAGCCCATACACGACATTTTTTACTAATGGGAAGGAGATGAATTGAGATTGTTAGGAAAAGAAGTAGAAAAATAAAAAAGAAAGAGAAATCATATAAACATCAATTCTTTTGAGAGTATGAAATTTGAAGGAGCTTTTGGATCTCCGGTAGCTTTTGACAGAGATTTAAAGTGGACACCATGATTTCCAAATCAATTACTTTTAAAATACATTGATTCCACTCTATTAAGAGGCATCCAATGTTAATCCACACAACATTGAGCAAGGGAAGGTGTGTGATGAAAATGAGATCTGGGTATAAGCCCAAAATCCCAAATTCTTTAAAAATCTTGATCCTAGACCTGTGGGTTATGGCCCACTTAATCTTTTCGGAAGCGTTTTGATTAATTCACCGTGGATCTTCCACTACCATCTTGACTTTCTTTTCCTCTGAAAGTACATCTCCCTCTGACAGACTGCTTCCTCATGAGTTTTTCCTCAGCTTTCAGTGCTATCTGATAAGCTTCCTCTACTGTTTTGGGAGACAGTAAACTTATCTCATCCTGAATGTCCATCCTGAGGCCATTCATATATCTAGCCACTTTATCATCTGTATCTTGGGCTTCTCCAACTCTGATGCTCACCTTATAGAACTCCTATGTATATTCCTTCGCTGTTAAGGCTCTCTGCCTAAGATTTTGCATTTGCCTAAATAATGTCTGCTGATAGTTACTGGGAAAAAACTTACCTTTTAACTTCGCTACCATTCTGCTCCAATTCTTGATTGGTTGCTTACCCAGTCTCTTTCGTTCTGCCTACACACCATCCCACCAGAGTGCTGCATGGCCTTTTAATTTGGTGACAGCAAACTTTACCTACTTCTCATCTTTCGTTTCTTCATAATCGAAGAACTTCTCCATGCTATTAATCCAGTCGATCAGTTCTTCTGGATTCAGTCCTCCTTGGTAGATCGGCACTAATTGATTCCAAGGCCTGGCTGTGGATTTTAACACTGACTGAAAGAACCTCATCTCAGGAGTAACCTCTACAGTTTCCTCCTTTGTAGCTTCAACTTCGGGCTCACTCACATCTCCGTCATCTATGTTCCTCTCTGAGGTTAACGCATCCAATCTAGCTCGCAGCTCTGCTATACTTTCCATTATTTCAGTGTTTGCAACAGGCCGTCCTCTTCCACCACGTCCTCGTCCTCTTCCAATTCTGAAAGCCATCCTTCTCCTGCTCCTGAGATTCAATTCTATGTCAGTTGATGGCTCTGATACCACTAATGATGGACCGGAAGCTGGCTCTAATGACATTCTCTCCAATTTGATTACAATATCTTCAATATTCGGCTCTCTCTCTCCCTTGGATCACGCATTTATAATGGGAATTTACAATATACATGCATATACAGGCGCCCAACAATTATAAACTAAACTCATGCTATAACTGCAATTTTGTATGAGGATATCCATGACAAATGTACACACACAAATCAACTCGCGGCGATATTTAGTAGGCACACACATTTGAGAGGAAAATTTACAAACGAATTGTTAGCAATCCATGAATATGCCATGGACAACAATTAGAATGCGCACCCACAGTCTTAACAATACAACAACAGACATATAAATGTACACACATTAGATTAAATACGCACTACCATTTTCACATGCAACAATTGTAATCATACCCAGCCTTCCACGGAATTATGGTGCGCCCACAGTACATTTGTACGCGGTTTTGTTGCCACGGTTCAATGAATATATGTTTGCTATCCATGCAATCCACCCTTACAGCTCCGTGATTCTCCAATTCACTGTTCTGAATGTGCATCACTAACAAACTACCACCGAGATACAGTATTTCTATTATATAAATAGCGCACACAGCAATTGTTAACTCACATACAGTCCTGTCGGTTAACAATACCAACCCATTTTATATATATATGCTGTCCAGAGAAATCACATGCAATTCTGTCCATAAATACACACAGTTCTATCAGTTTTCAATTGAGTTCTTAGCGCACAGTAGTTACAACTTTCCACTGGCATACAATACAATTGCTATGAAAATAGCGCACATACTGCAACTATTAAACACACATCCAATCCCTTTTTTATCAGAAATACCAAAACAGTCTTTATATATGGGCCGCATAGAAAATACAACAAAACAGTTATTACATAGCCATGTTCCGCCCTACACAGAAACGTGCTCTCTTCTTAATTCAAGGCACTGTTTTTTTACATAGGAGAGCTGCGATTCGACTACTTTTCTCTATTGTTTATACACACAATATATTGGAGTTCTACATGAGAGAAGAATCCCTCCTTGGCGGCCAAGTTTTTTTATCTTTTTCCTATTTCATCCCTAGCTGCCTTATTACAACAGTAGCTATACATAGTAATTTAGAGCTTTTCTTTGTTTTTTTATAACAACAATTCTAGCATGCCTTATTCTAAGCCTATCTAGAAAAGATGGCATGTTTTTTTCCCTTATCTAGTTCCTAAATTTAACTAAAAAACATAGAAACAGCAGGCAAACGATCCCACTCCTTGCCTATAGATAATCTTTTTGATTTTTGGAATAAATCAAAATATTTTTCCCCTTCTGAGTCACATGCTCCTGCATCAGTGTGCCTCATTGCTGACATGCTTCAATAAGTTTTCATTAAATAAAATATCTTTAGAAGAGGCCTAACCAACGGTTCAGTATGATATATTTAGTTGATTGAATCATGCTAGCTTGTCTGGAGACCTCTAAACAGTGAAGAATAAATTAGATGGATCCATGGTAATTTATCAACAAACAAAAAAATAAACACAATTGGAAGTAGAGGTTCAAAATCAAATTGAAAAGCAAAAAAAAAGGAGGCAGACTTGGAAAATAAGCTTGCAAACATGTGGCTTCTTGTTTTAAAACTGAAGAAGGAACCAAAGAACCTAGAAGAAAATGGAAAAGATATACCTAAGTTCTTTAGTTACACAAAAAGGATGCAAAGGGTGTAAGAATGTGTACACTCTATGTTAGGATATTCCAACACATAGGAAATAGTTAAGTATAACTTGGTCTAGTGTAGAGTTAGGTAAAGTGTGTTTTTTTACTATGTACTTTTGTAACTTACAATCCGACGGTCACAATATGTAGTGATCCAATGATTCATTCTCTCCTTTGTATTACCGACACTTGATCTATGGCTTAATACTTGATTGGTCCATGATCTCTATTTAAAAAGCATGGAAATTCATTTGTAAGGTGACCGTTCATGAGTGAAGCTTATGTAAATTTTATTTATTTTATCAATAAATTGCCTGAAGTGGCCACATTGGCTCAAGCCGTGGACTGTTTCCCTCTTTGAGGGTTTTAACCACGTCAAGAATACTAGTGTATTGATCTATGATCTATTTGTGAGTGGTGTCCTTTGGTGTTCTATCTGAGGAAATTACCCTGTAAATTCTATTTGGTCAATTTAGTGTGATCTAAATTGCTATTTATATTGTCAACCCGGGGCTCGTAAACTGACGAAGTGAGGTGTACTATATGTACTTAGATAACCATTTCCTTATGCTTTTGTCGTTTTAAGCTTTTTAGTTTGTTTTTGGATTTTATTATTTTCTTAATGTGTGGTGATGAAAGTGAAGTGTGAAGTGTGTGGAGTGTAAATGGTGATGATTTCTAAACTTGAAAAATGCTCAAAAGAAAGCTTTACAGTAACTGAAATAAAATCAATTCTTAAGAGAAAACAAAATGCATCAAAAAGCGAACTAATGGCAATGGCCCAGTATCCTTGCTGCTGAAAATGAAAAGAAAGCAAAAACTTGAAAAACAACTCAAACTTAAAGTAAAGCAGCTAATTCACACTACTTGAACTTTTTAGATCCTTTGCCCCTTCGCTCAATCTACCTTGGGGAAGTAATCATGAGCATAACAAGCAATATGATATTTAACTGTTCAAAAAAAAGTAAATTGCATAAGGAAACTAATCACACTACTTGAATTCTTCAAATCCTTTACCCCTCAGCTCAATCTACCTTGGGGAAGTAATCATGAACATAACAAGCAATATGATAACTAAATGTAAAAAGAAATTAATCACACTACTTAGACTCTTCTAGTTCTTTACCATTCAGCTCAATCTACTTTATGGAAAGCAACTATGAGTAAGTAATATGACAACTAAATCATACTACAATTAATAATCTTCTGATCTCCTGCTGATATAGTCATTTGACCACAGAAAGAAATCATAAATTGTTAAGCAGTATGATATCTAACTAGCAGAAAAAGAAATAAACAAATAACAACTTGAAAAGGACAATGTTGAATGTAAACTGCAGAAAATAAAGGTTAGCAGGAAGGACAAGATGATCACATATGCCAAAAGTTATTAAAAAATGAAAGATTGCCCAGGTTGCCTAAGAGAACCTGAAAAACACTGATTAGTTTACAGCTCTAAGAAAACAAAAGTAAAGACATGAACAACAGAAACATAAAGCATATTATGTACAAACTAATGATAAAACAAAAGCATAATGAAACTAAACAAATACTTTACAGGGCTTCAGCGTGCAGGGGCCCTCTGCCACTTCAGCCAATCAAATAATCACACGGCTATCTTCAGAAAGGTCTTCTCATGTATTTAAATCAACAACATATAAAACAGTGGGGTGATAAGATAACCAACAGCGTGCGGAAATTACATAAACAGTTTAGAATTTCTATGCATCAAAAGTCTCTTTACAGTGTTCAACAACGCATTATTTATAATGAAAGAATACTACAGTTAGCTAATCAACTACTATGCTATTAACTGCGTGCCATAGACACGTAGATCTCTTCAGCCAAGATCTAGTGTAACTGTCGTTATGCTTCTTAAATCTTCAGAGTGGTTGGCTGTTAGATTCACTGTTCAAGAACGATCTCTAGGTGCGCTGGAGCCTCCGTGAGCTGGGAACTAGGCCACGTATCATTCATGTGCCCATAACAGTGACGTGCCACCGCTGAACTCTTTGGTTGGCCATGTCTTTGACTTTGGTTGACCGCAGCCTCTAATGGATAATTTGGCCGGTTCCAAGGGACACAATCCATATACATGCCATCTGGAGCTTGCCCATGTAGCCCGTTCCTTCCGAGGACACCTGGAGCACAACTTTTAACAAAATAGCTACGGAATCATGTGCTGGCTGCGGAAACCTGTGCTGGCTGCGGAAACAGATAAGTTTCCGCAGTTGCATGAATAAAAGACTAAACCAAACAACAGACATCAGTATAGTTAGAAAACCATATAAACAGTCCTTTTTAGACTATAATGCAATGAATTAACCACTGGATGAGTGAAGTGAGTGGAGAATGAGGGTTAAGAGGGTGTGTAGGAAGGTGCAAGGTTGAGGCTCAACAAATTCCTACATGGTATCAGAGCTATTTGAGGGACGCATCCATTGGTGATCCAAATCGGAAGTTGGTACAATTACATCCAAATACGGTTTCCTAGATCTATTTTTTATGACCACTTTCGGGCTGAGAGAATAGCTCTATCGTATTAGGAGCATTTGTTCTAGTGAGGAACCCCTTTCGTTTCACCCGAAAATGTTTCCGATCGCCCTAGCTACGTCATTTTTAAGATCTGGAGGTATGCAATCTTTATTTGCAATTTTAGTTATTTATCTCTTTGTTTATTTTGGTTTATTTATCTCTCTATTTTTTATTACCGGATCTATACCTTTCATTTCTACATATGCTTTTTGCCTTGCGACTCTGTGTGATTTGGGTAAATCAAAAATAGAAATGAAGGATTTTTCTCATGCGTATGCTCTTTTCCGCCAAGCCTTAGTGTGATCTCGGAAACTCGGAAAGATTGAGGAAAATATTTAGTTTCCAACGAAAGCTAACTTCAAGCCATAAGGTTTGTTTTTTTTTTGTATGTTCATGTTAGGTTGTTTGGTTTTTTGTTTTGTAGGCAAAAATCATTTTTTCAAAAAAGCACGCACCCCAAAACTTCAGTGACTAAAAAAAAAAACAAAACGAAAAAAAACAAAAAACCCTTCTTCCTCTTTTCCAAAAATTACTAACCTTTTAAATTAACTCACTTGGTCCAAAGTTACTTTATGAGAATAGAGGTCTTGAGTTCAAGTCTTTCTTTTTGTTAAGTTTCTTTTTCAAAAAGCACATGTAGCTTATATTTTAAAGTTACTTTATGTAAAAGTGTTCTCACCCATTATAAAAAGTGAGTCACTTATAATTCTAAAGTCTCTTTATCTTTTATTTAAATTACAATTTAGTGGGTAGCTCATAAAGTACCATTGTAAAAGTGAGTTTCACTTATTTATGAAAGTGGGTCACATAATTTCTTTTTTAAAGTGAGCTAATTAGATTAAGTTTGGAAAGGGTGGGGGGATTTTTTTTTAAATATAACATTATCATTCACTTCGGAAAATTTACACAGTTCATCGGCATCTTCAACAACTTTTCTTCAAAAAGTCATAGCTTCTTCATTCGGAAGCCGTTTCCAGAGCCGTTCTTTTTTAATCGGCCTAATTTTTCGAGATCTTTCCATTGGAACACTTAGTTTCAACATATACAGTTTCTGTTTCTGTTAAAATGGAAACTCCATGCCAAGTTATTCTTGACAACACCAACTACTTCTAATGGTGGTCCTACATTGTGGATTTACTTAGAAGTAAAGGTATTTACAAAATAGCCCCAAGCCAAGAAACTAAACCTAAAAATGAAGATAAGGTAGCCAAATGGGAAAATAGGCAAGATCAAGCACGTGGGTTGGTAGGGATGTCTATTTCTCCAGAC
Source organism: Pinus taeda (assembly GCA_000404065.3). NCBI lineage: Eukaryota > Viridiplantae > Streptophyta > Pinopsida > Pinales > Pinaceae > Pinus > Pinus taeda. The sequence continues at coordinate 10,500 of APFE030723560.1, forward strand.
CTTATATTCCGTAAGGCAGAACATAAAACCCCTAATGAAACAACTCACTAAAGTTTTTGGAAAAATGAAATTAGAGCCCATCAACTCGAAAATGAGTTGCTTACGTTGGACCCCAATAATTTTTCTTCTATTGAAGTTTTTTTGTCCAAGTTCAAGACCCTTAGACTTCTCTTAGAAGGTTTTAAGGTTAAGAAAGAATATGGTAGCCTTATCTATTCCATTCTTACTAAGTTGGGACCAGCCTACTCTGTGTTTGATTCCACCTTTCATTCTACTAGAAAATCCTTTATTTCTGAAGGACGATACTACAAGTCCCCCTCATTTGATGTCTTTGTGATTCTTTAATAAGAGAACAACTTACATCTTGGTCTTCTTAATCTTAGAAATTCTTCTAAGAAAGCCTTAGCCACCCAACAACAACCAAATTCAAAGAATCCTAAGAAGCAGTATCTTAAAAGGAATGGTCCTAAACCAAACAAGGGTCCTAAGCAATTTTAGTTTCAAAATAAAAAATCAATTCAACAAAATGATAAAGAAAATAAAAACAAAGGGAAGAAGACTAATAGACATTGCAACTTTTATAATCGAGATGGCCACTTAGAATCCAAATGCTTTAAGAATATGGAAGCCTTGGAAGCAACAATGAAGAAGCATAACATCCATTTGGAGCACTCTTCAACTTCAACTTCATCTTTAGGAATAATACTTTCTACATGTGGTTGTCAAGCATCTCGGTCTGGTTATGCACTAAATTTATCTTCTTCTTCTCATTCTCATGAGTGGCTCATTGATTCTGGAGCTTCTTATCACATGGCCAAAAACAAAGCCATATTTTCTTCTTTAAATGATTGTAACACCAAAAATATATATGTTGGTAATGATATATCTCTTAGTGTTGTGGGGACTGGAAATGTTAATATAGACAATGGTTAATTTAATAATGTATTATGTGTTCCAACCTTATCCTGCAACCTTCTATCTGTATATTAGATAACTCATTCAAGTGAAGGTAAAACTGTTGAATTTTCACCTCGTGATGTTGTAATTAAGGACCTAAGAGATTCTAGACAGATTTTTTCTACTGGCATTGATGATGATTCTACAAGGTTGTATAAGTTTAACAACTTTGGGTCATCAACTCTTCCCTCAGTATTTGTTGCTCATAATGATGAAGTGAGCAAACTTTGGCATGAGTGATTTGGTCACTTAGACTATCGCTCCCTTCAAAGTCTATGTAAAGAAAATATGGTGACAAGTCTTCATATGGTATCTTGCAGAGATGGTGTTTGTTCTGGATGTGTACTCGGAAGATATCATCAAGATAGTTTTGAAAAGTGTGCCTATTGGCATGCCTCAACCCCTTTACGGCTTGTGCATAGTGATTTATGCAGTCCACTTTCAGTTCTTTCATTCTTTGGCCACAAGTATTTCTTGGCTTTTATTGATGATTTCTCTAGACACACTTGGGTATACTTCTTAAAACTCAAGAGTGAAATATTTAAAATGTTCTTGGACTTTAAGGCCTTTGTTGAGAAATAATATAAACATCAAATTCTTAAGCTAAGATCTGATAATGGCGGAGAATATGTTAACAAAAAATTCATCAACTTTTGCACTGAGCATGGAATTCAAATGAAACACATTGTTCCATATACTCCACAACAAAATGGTGTAGCTGAAAGGAAGAATCACACCTTAAAGGAAATGGCTAATTGTATACTTCAATCTAAAGGAATTAGTCTTAATTTTTGGGCAGAAGCAATTAACTGTGCAAATTATATAGTAAATCGAAGACCTACTAAGGTTTTAAAAAATATCACTTTAAAAGAAGCATGGAGCTCAATTAAATTAGATGTAAATCACTTTCGTGTTTTTGGAAGTGAAGCATGGGCCCATATTCTAGATGAGAAACATAAAGCTTTAGAACCTAAGAGTGAAAAATGTATTTTTGTTGGATTTTCTGAAGATGTCAAAGGATATAGACTTCTTTCACCTAAGTTCAAAAATATTATCATTAGAAGAGATGTAAAGTTTGTTGAAAATATATCGGCTTAAGATCCTAGTTCGGTAGATGTGTCACCTCTCTCTATCCCTTCTTCTTGTGAAAATATTTCTTCTTCAAATGATGACAACAAGGATGAAAATCCTCCCCCACCTTTTCAGGATCCTCCTTTAACTCCTCAGCTCCCAAAATGGGTACGTGCTACTCAGGATGTAGCAGGTGCTCTTCCAGATGATCTTATAGATCAGCGACGTACACGTTCTCAGTTTGATAGAGCCTCTTCTTTATTGGATCAAGCTTTAGCGAATTATGATCATAACACCTTTGCATATGCTTTAGGCCATCCAAATTGGGATGCATATATGAATGAAGAATATCGTTCATTATTGGAAAATGATACATGGGATCTTATTCCTCTTCCAAAGGGACAAAAACTTGTTAGATGCAAATGGGTTTATAGAACCAAGTTTGGACTAGATGGAAAAGTTTATAAACATAAAGCTCATCTTGTTGCTAAGGGTTTTTCACAAGTTGAAGGCATTGACTATATTGAAACCTTCTCTCCTACTGCCAAAATGAACTCTATCCACCTTGTTCTTTCCCTTACTACCTTTTTCAAATGGGAAGTCCATTAAATGGATGTTAAAGATGCCTTTCTGCATGGGGACTTACACGAAGAAATCTATATGGAAGAACCTCCTAGATTTATACAAACAGACTCCAACATTGTATGTCGGCTTAATAAATCCATTTATGGTCTCAAGCAAGCCCCTCGGGCTTGGTATGCCAAAATGGATAGCTTTCTTTTAGATATTGGCTTTTCTAGGTGTCATTTTGACAATAATGTCTACACCAAGAAAGTGGGTAAGTCCCTTATCATTCTTATTCTTTATGTTGATGATCTTATCCTTACTAGTAGCGATCCCAACCTTATAAACCATGTGAAGTCTAGCCTTAAAAAGAAGTTTGAAATGATAGACTTAGGACACTTGCATTATTTTTCTTGGTCTTCAAGTCTTGCAATCCAAGGAAGGTATTTCCCTTTCCCAGTCCAAGTATGCCTGTGATCTTCTATGCCATTTTCACATGGAAGATTGTAAGCCAACCCCTTGTCCTTTTTAGTCTAGAGCCAAACGTTTAGTCACTTGTACTTCCCCTAAAGTTGATGCTACCTTATACCGTCAGCTTGTAGAAAAAAATTTGTATCTGACCCATACCCGTCCTGATCTTTCCTTTGTTGTTGGCCTTATTGCAGATTTATACAAAACCCACATGAAAGTCATTGGAAAGCAGCTAAAAGAATACTTCGTTATGTTTGAGGTATAGTTCAGTTTGGGATTCATTATAGTGCAGAAGCAACTCCTTTATTGATTGGTTTCACTGGTTCCAATTGGGCTGGTGACCCTGATGATAGGAAGTCTACTGTCGGTTATGTCTTCACTCTTGGTTTTGGACCTATTGCATGGGCTTGCAAGAAACAAAGTGTCATTTCTCTTTCTTCAGCAAAGGCAGAATATCGTGGTGTCATAGAAGCTAGTAAGGAAGCCCTGTAGTTTCATCAGATCTAGTCAGAGTTTGGCTTTCAGCAGCAGCATCTGATTACACTTTGGTGTGATAATCAAAGTGCCATTCAACTATGCAAAGATCCAGTCCAACATCAGCACAGAAAACACGTAGAACTACACATGCACTTCATTAGAAAGCTCATTCATGACCACACTCTTGAAGTGCAATATTGTTCTACAGATGATTAAGTTGCAGACATATTTACAAAGGCTCTCATAGAGGCGAAGTTTACTAAACTTCAATTTATGTTTGGAGTTCATGAAGTTGTCACTAAGGGAGGATAGGCTCTAATGCCTCCTTCCTTCTCCTATTGTGTTATATTTGTACATCCTTCAATCCTATCCCAAGTTATTCTTAAGGGGGGATGTTAGGATATCTTGGCACATAGGAAATAGTTAAGTATAACTTGGTCTAGTGCAGAGTTAGGTTAAGTGTGTTTCTTTGTGCTTTTGTAACTTAGAATCTAATGGTTACAATATGTAGTGATCTGACGGTTCATTATCTCCTTGGTATTACCAACACTTGATCCATGGCTTAACACTCGATTGGTCCATGGTCTCTATTTAAAGAGCATGGAGGGTCATTTGTAAGGAGATTGTTCATGAGAGAAGCTTCGATTGGTCCATGGTCTCTATTTAAAGAGCATGGAGGGTCATTTGTATGGTGATTGTTCATGAGAGAAGCTTACGTAAATTTTATTTATTTTAATCACGTCCACGTCAGTCATACTGGTGTCTTGATCTTTGATCTGTTTACGAGCAGTGCTCTTTGGTGTTCTATCTAAGGAATTTACCTTGTAAATTCATAAAAATACTCTCAATCTCCGTTATGCCTTCACCTATTTTTTCATATTTTTTCCATCTTGTGAATAGAAGACGTCTATGCTAGGACAAGGCATAAGAACTCATAGAGGTACACAAGCGTAGCTTAAACAGGGATGATCTAAAATATATCTTAGAAACCAGAGTCGAGGATATTTGAAATCAATGTGAAATGAAGCAAGTCTTGAAAACAATTCACAGTGTAATGGTAGGTAGCTAGATTCACATGCGATACAGTTATCAAGGACACAATGGAGGTTTAAGAGATGTAAAGACGTTATTTCCCATCTAGCTCAATAAAGGCTTGCAGCATCAATTAGCAATGTTCCATGCTAGAATCTTTATTGCTTGATATATTGTTTGGTATATTGTTGGTGATGACAAGGTAGATGGTGGCTATATTTAGGATGGTGACAGTCAATGTAGAGGAATGACAACAAAACAGTCCACATACTAACGCATGATAAAGATACATTCAAAGGTCTGCATAATCATTCATTATCTTTATAGGGTTGCAAAACAATTCATTACTAGTGTCGATGTTCACATAATGGTTGGAACTACATTCAAAAGTTTGCAGAACAATTAATTTCAAAGGAAATGGAGCATTATTCTCATTGGAGTATTTATTTTTTTGCATTGATTACACTGGAGCGTATCTTCATTTCTCATGCTTAATATGACAGATGGCATACCAGCTATGCAATAACCATTATTCCTTAATATCAACCATTATGTCTGTTGCATTATAGGGAGCGTTCATGATACCAGACTTCAATTTCTGAGCATTGAATATGCCTTTAGTAGCATTAAAGAGGTTCTTATGAGAATATTTAATATATGAAAATATAATGACTATATCGAGAGTGATATGTAAAGAATGAATAATGAAACTCATACATTAAATGCATTGGAGAAAGGTTATTCTCACGCACCTGTGGAGCAGCGTTAACACTTGCTGCATTATTTTTTGACCAACGTGAAATAATGTTGCTATCGCATTTGAGTTTATGGGAGAAGCGTTATCACTTTTGGCATCATTTTTTTACCACCGTGAAATAATGTAGCTATCACATTCGAGTTTTTGGGAGCAACGTATTACAACATTTATTGTGCTATATAACAGGTAGCATATTGCATGATGTATTGGGATCAGTAATTATTTATATAATTGGAGCAGTGCTATGCATTTGGAGAAACACCATGCTTTTGGGAGCAGTATGCATGTTCTTATTACTAGCATTCAATTATATTCTTGGCAACGTCCTTTGCATTGGTTCATAGTGGTAATCATAGTTATGGAGCAGCGTATCCACTGTTTTTTACATTATAACCATGTTAATATATGAATAGGAATAAAATCTTAAATCAAAATAAATAATTTGTCTTTTTAGGTCCGATAGATTATTATTTGGTCTCAGCTGACATTAACCATCATCATCATCATCATCATGTATATTGTTGATATTTTCTGTTTTAGTCAAATAGGCAAAAATCTCTGAAGGATGACAACAATAGGGATTCAGTTCCTAGATTAGCTCCAAGTTGTTGGGAGGGAGTTAATGCTCCTATATTTGATGTGAGGAGTTATTGGGCTGTTAGATTCTCTTGCTATATAACAGGCAATCATTCGGATGATTTGCTAAGAGTGTGTGAGGATTTCTTGATGTAATCTCCAATTTGATTAATATATTCCTGATGCCTATGTTTGGTGGACGTAGCCCAGATTGGTTGGGTGCACCACGTTAAAAGATGTGTCTTATGTGCTTGTTTATTTTTCTGCTGTGTGTTTAATTAAGTTTGCTGTGCACCTGATCCAACAATTGGTATCAGAGCATGTTGGAGGTGAGGTGCTAGAGGTGCTGCCTGGAGAAGCTGAGCTTGAAGTAGAAGGTGCGTATTGCTGTTGCTGTTTGAAGTTGCGTCCAGAAGAGGGTTGCTGTGCTGTGCGCGTTGAGACCTGAGGTTGCTGGGCGCATGAGTGTATACATACACTACTTTTTTTTAATTGATAACGGTTTGGAGCGATGTTTCGTGGAGCAGGACGGTATGTTACTTAGCTGCATATTTTAAAGTGCGTGGAAATCTAAATCTAAACCTCTGTCGCATGTTTAAACTGCATCTAAATCGCTGCTGGTGCATGTTTTTTGGTAAATCGCTGGTGCGTTTTGGCATCGTTCAAATGGGAACGCAATTGATATGTGCGTATGCGTAAGAACATTGCTGGTGGTGAATTAAAATTGCTGATGCATATTTTTTAAGTGACTAAATTGCATTGACTTTGAATGTGTGGTTGCTGGTGCGTATTTGAGTGAAATAGCGCAGCTGATTATTTGTCCAGGCGAGCAGTTCACAATTACATTACCGTGAATGAACTTATTATGGTGCATTGAATTAAATATGGGTTCCAACTTTTTGGAAGCACGTGATATATTATCAGCCACATGATGTATTACATTAATACCAAACTATGGTGCTACGTTATTACAAAGACATGCATTAATATTGCAGAAAGTTTTTTTTTAAGTGCGCATGAAGATTTGTGTGAGCCAGAACCTAAGAAAACAAAACATTTTGTTTGCTGGTTTTTTTTTTAATTTTTGGCAGTGATCTGAAATAAATGTAATTGCCCAGCAAATGAAAATTTTTTAAAGACAAAGGAACAAAGGCAGAGGCAGAATTTTTTTTTTTTTGTGAAGTGCAAACAACAATTTTTTTTTAAAAGGCATAGGCAGTTTTTTGTTGAGTAAAAACAAAGGCATTGGCAATTTTTTTTATTGCTGGTTGGATATTGGAGATTATTGTGTTTTTTGATACAAAATGGCGAAAACTCAAAGTGCCCGTTTTGAGATTAAGAAATTTAATGGTAAGAATAATTTTGAGATCTGGAAGGTGAAGATGCACGATCTGCTGGTTCAACAAGGTGTGGCGAAAGCACTATTGGGGAAAAACAAAAGGCCTCCTTCCATGACGGAGGATGAATGGGATGAGATGGATGATAGAGCTCTGAGCGGAATTCGGTTATGTCTGGCGGACGATGTTCTGTTCAACATTGTGTCAGAGAAAACCGCCGCAGGCCTATGGTCGAAGCTTGAGAAGCTCTACATGACGAAATCTTTGACAAATCGAATTCTACTGAAACGGCAGCTTTATGGTTTGCGGATGAAAGAAGGTACCTCAATTGTTGATCACCTAAATGTTTTTAATACCTTATTGGTGCAATTAGGTAGTCTAGATGTGAAATTTGATTCAGAGGATAAGGCGATAACTTTATTATGTTCTTTGCCTGAATCCTGGGATCATTTTGTTACTTCCATAAGCTTTAGTACATCAGATATCCTTGAGTTTGACGATGTTGTTGAAGCCTTGTTGGCTGAGTAGATGAGGAAGAGGTCGAATGTAGACACATCTACATCAGAGGTAATGATGGCCAGAGGTTGCTCACGAGAGAGACACTCCGGGGGAAAGCATAGCGACTCTCGTTCGAAGTCCAAAGGAAAGAAGCCAAAGGTGAAGTGTTGGCAATGTGGCAAGGCTGGACATCTAAAAAAGGATTGCTGGAAGCGAAAGCAGGCTGCTAAAGAAGGCTCTTCGATAGAAAAGAAGGAAGCCAACACCACGGATACAGGTTCAGTATCAGGTTCAGGTATGAGTGATGAGGTATTGTCAGTTAATGTTTCAAAACATGATCAACATTGGTTGTTAGATTTCGGGGCATCTAACCACATGTGTATACATAAAGATTGGTTTAAAACATATAAATCAATTGATGATGGTGTTGTGTACATGGGTAATGATGTAATATGTAATATTGTTGGGATTGGGAGCATACAACTACAAATGTTTGATGGAACAACAAGAATATTCACTGATGTAAGGCATGTACCAGATTTAAGGAAAAACTTGATTTCATTAGGAGCACTTGATTCAAATGGATATAAAACTATAATTTAAGGTGGAGTTATGAAAATCGATAAAGGTATCTTACTAGTGATGAAGGCTAAGAAAGTAGGAAATCTATTTCAGTTAGAAGGTAGAACTGGGTCAGATCATGTGTCTGTGTCTAAACATGACAGTAGTTCCATTCACTTATGGCATCAAAGGTTGGGGCATATGAGTGAAAGAGGATTGAAAATTTTGGCTGACCGAAAGTTACTTCCTAATCTAATATCTGGAAAATTGGATTTCTATAAACATTGTCTGTTTGGTAAACAAAGTAAACAGAAGTTTAAAACAGGCAAACATACTAGTAAAGGTATACTTGATTATATCCATTCAGATGTGTGGGGTCCAGCTCCTACAGCTTCATTTGGTGGTTCGTCTTATTTTGTATCATTCATTGATGAATTTTCTCGGAAAGTTTGGGTCTACATGTTGAAAAAGAAGTCTGATGTGTTTACAGTTTTCAAGAAGTTTAGAGCATTGGTAGAAAACAGCACTGGTAGAACAATAAAATGTTTAAGAACTGACAATGGTGGTGAGTTTACTTCCAAAGAGTTTGACAGCTATTGCAAGGATGCAGGGATCGAGAGACATAAGACAACGATTTATACTCCTCAGCAGAATGGAGTTGCTGAACGCATGAACAGGACTCTTCTAGAGAGAGCAAGGTGTATGCTGAGTAAAGCCGGGTTGCCGAAGGAGTTGTGGACGGAAGCAGTGGCAACTGCTTGTTATGTGATAAACCGATCTCCATCAACGGCAATAGACTGCAAGGTTCCGCAAGAGGTATGGACAGGACACCCTTGTGACTATTCTAAACTCAGAGTGTTTGGTTGTGATGCATATGCTCTAGTGCCTAAACATCAGCGAACAAAATTAGATCCAAAGTCTAAAAGGTATATCTTTGTTGGG
>APFE030723560.1:22790-81504 GCA_000404065.3 Pinus taeda
AATATATTCCTGATGCCTATGTTTGGTGGACGTAGCCCAGATTGGTTGGGTGAACCACGTTAAAAGCTGTGTCTTATGTGCTTGTTTATTTTTCTGCTGTGTGTTTAATTAAGTTTGCTGTGCACCTGATCCAACAATTTCCCATCTAGGTCAATAAAGGCTTGCAGCATCAATTAGCAATGTTCCATGCTAGAATCTTTATTGCTTGATATATTGTTTGGTATATTGTTGGTGATGACAAGGTAGATGGCGGCTATACTTAGGATGGTGACAGTCAATGTAGAGGAATGACAACAAAACAGTCCACATACTAACGCATGATAAAGATACATTCAAAGGTTTGCATAATCATTCATTATCTTTATAGGGTTGCAAAACAATTCATTACTAGTGCCCATGTTCACATAATGGTTGGAACTACATTCAAAAGTTTGCAGAACAATTAATTTCAAAGGAAATGGAGCATTATTCTCATTGGAGTATTTATTTTGTTGCATTGATTACACTAGAGCGTATCTTCATTTCTCATGCTTAATATGACAGATGGCATACCAGCTATGCAATAACCATTATTCCTTGATATCAACCATTATGTCTGTTGCATTATAGGGAGCGTTCATGATACCAGACTTCAATTTCTGAGCATTGAATATGCCTTTAGCAGCATTAAAGAGGTTCTTATGAGAATATTTAATATATGAAAATATAATGACTATATCGAGAGTGATATGTAAAGAATGAATAATGAAACTCATACATTAAATGCATTGGAGAAAGGTTATTCTCACGCACCTGTGGAGCAGCGTTAACACTTGCTGCATTATTTTTTGACCAACGTGAAATAATGTTGCTATCGCATTTGAGTTTATGGGAGAAGCGTTATCACTTTTGGCATCATTTTTTTACTACCGTGAAATAATGTAGCTATCACATTCGAGTTTTTGGGAGCAACGTATTACAACATTTATTGTGCTATATAACAGGTAGCATATTGCATGATGTATTGGGATCAGTAATTATTTATATAATTGGAGCAGTGCTATGCATTTGGAGAAACACCATGCTTTTGGGAGCAGTATGCATGTTCTTATTACTAGCATTCAATTATATTCTTGGCAGCGTCCTTTGCATTGGTTCATATTCTTGGCAGCGTCCTTTGCATTGGTTCATTGTGGTAGTGATGGAGCAGAGTATCCACTGTTTTTTACATTATAACCATGCTAATATATGAATAGGAATAAAATCTTAAATCAAAATAAATAATTTGTCTTTTTAGGTCCGATAGATTATTATTTGGTGTCAGCTGACGTTAACCATCATCATCATGATGATGTATATTAATGACTCAATAAGAAAATCTAGTTGATATAAATTATCACACACATCACCTATGTTTAAATGTAAAGTTATAGTTCTATGCAACTTTTATATGCAGCTTTTGAGGAGACCATTACTTGCAGATATACGTTACAACAACCTTAAAACAGTGCGTTGGCACTACAACATCTTGTTCCTACGTGAATATTCATATTGTTGAAACATGAGTTCGTGTTTCTCATAGACATGTTCACGATGTTTTTGATAGACATGTCCATATTAATGGACCGTTCAACACCCTTATCAAAGGACATGCATCTTCTTTATCAGTGCGCAGCTTGTGTATTCTAATGTTATCATAAGGGACCAAAACAATAGTTCACGAACATGAAAAAAAATTCTAAAGGTTTATGTGGAGAATTAAATATATACATGCCAAGTTGTAAGCTATTGGTTTATGGACAGATCACAGGTCTGAAATATGGAGGAGAAATCACCCCAATTCGAATTTATTGTGGCCTATATTGTGAATTATGATGTGATGGCCTGTTATCATAATATCTGAATTGGTATCTACATTATTTCTCATTATTAAATTACGTTGAGGAAATTTTTAATCGAGAAACTGATATAGGGGTGGAGATCATTGTTATAGGTATGTCTCATAGAGGAATATCGAATGTTTTAGGCAATGTCGTCACGAAGCCATTAAGAAAGATATTCAGCGAATTGAGAAGTGGCATGAAGACCGTGCCTGATGAAGTTGGATCGTACACCGGGAGTGGAGATGTGAAATATCATTTGGGGACATCATATGATAGGCCTACCAAAGGTGGAAAAAGGATCCACCTTTCATTAATTCCTGATCCTAGTCATTTAGAAGTAGTTGATCCAGTTGTGGTTAGGAAAACTAGAGAAAAACAATATTATTCAAATGAAAGAGAGAAAGAAAAACTTGGCTATATTGATTCATGGAGATGGAAGTTTGGTTGGTAAAGGAGTGGTCTATGAGACATTGTATTTGAGTGCTCTTCCTAATTACACCACTGCAGGGACTATTCACATGGTTGCCAAAAATCAGGTTGCATTCACAACTGATCCCAAATCTGGAAGGTTTTTGCAATATTGTACATATGTTGCAAAAGCCTTGAATGCTCCAATTTTCCATGTAAATGGTGATGATCTGGAAGTTGTGGTACATGCATGTGAACTTACTGTCGAGTGGCGTGGACATTCCAGTCTGACGTTGTTGCGAATATTGTTTGTTACAGTAGGTTTGGACACAATGAGGTCGATGAGCCAACTTTTACACAACCTAAAATGTATCAGGTGATTTGAAACCTTCCACGTGCATTGGATTTGTATGAAAAGAAGCTAATAGAAATGGGGCAATTGTCAAAGGAAGAAACTGATGCTTTGCACAATAAGGTCAATTCAATTTTGAATGAAGAATTCATAAACATCAAAGAGTAAGTTCCAAACCGAAGAGTTTTCTTGTAGCATATTGGGTTGGTTTTAAGTCACCATAGAAACTCTCACGTGTACGTAACAACAATGGGATCAGATTTGACGCAAAAAAAATTGTGAGATGTTCTCTCTATTATTATTTTATTTCTTCGCTCAAAGCCTTTGTTGCGAGAGAAAAGATTGGTCTACCTTCGACTGAAATCGCAGCGCATGCCCAACTCAAGTTTGGATCACAAAATAAAAGCAGAACTAACAACTGATTCTTTATGTGATATTCCCTGCTGCACTGTTCTTTTGCATTAATTTGTTGGACCTAGGAAAATAGAAGTGACAGTGAGCATTCATTAATTGTGGAAGAAAATCTGTTTAAGAATCCCTTAAATTTATATGTATAATAAATGGGCGAATCTCTATGGTATATAGAAAAATGGAATGAGATTTTATCAATAATATAATATGTATATATAATTTTTTGCCCAATCTATCACCATGCATGGGTAATATCAATAATATAATATGTATATATAATTTTTTAGCGAATCTCTCACCATGTGGCTAATATTTTACTCAATTATAAAATCTTGTAAGATCTTGATATTACCATAGGTCAATACAATGGGTTATCATAAACCTCGAATAATTGATTTTTATCTTATTTTTTATTTTAACCAAGCTAAAATGTTTAACATACATTAAATTACAACATCTATTTTTACTCTTGATCCACCAAGCCCGGAGAGGGATCAAATATTTTTTCACTCTATGCTAGTTTGCATATCACTATATTTGATCCAGAATAAAGATGGATCTATGCTGGTTTAATTCCCCCATTTAAATAGGCTACATTGGAGGTGAATGCCATGGTTCAATACCATGTGCCATTTTGGTGAATACCATGGGTCAATACCATGTGCCATTTTTATTTTTATTAATACTAATATTAGGGTTTATAATGTTTTTTGCATGGTATTTGTCCTATAGTATTTTTCCCATAGGTTTCACCTAGCATTTTTTGAGAGTTCGTAAATTTAAGGTGACTTATGGAGTAAATATAAAAAAAAAAATTATTTGTTTACCATACCTCTCATTTATTTATATTTTTATTAATTTACCATACCTCTTCTACAAATATGGTATTTGGCCCATAGGATTCACTTAAATAAAACCTGTTTTTTGAGCCTTCATAAATAGAATGAGAGGTATGGACTAAATATAAAAAGAGGTTTTATTTATTTACCATACGTCTAGTTTATTTATATTTTTATTTATTTACCATGACTTTTGAGTAAGTATAAAAAGACATTTTATTTATTTACCATACCTCCATTTTACTTATATTTTTATTTGTTTACACCCTTACATGTATATGAGGTGACTTATGGAGTAAATATAAAAAATGTTTTATTTATTTACTATACCTCTCATTTATTTATATTTTTATTAATTTACCTCTCTTTTTAAATATGGTATTTGGCCCATAGGATTCACTTAAATAAAACCTATTCTTGAAAATGGGTGAATGGATTCACTTAAATAAAACCTATTCTTGAAAATGGGCGAATGGAAGGTTGTAACTCCTAATTTCAAGGGCTAAATTTACCTTTTTTACTCTCTCCCTTAAAATAAGGTGAGCTATTTGAGGTGATTTGTAAAAATGTGCTATGATACAAAATATTCGCCCACTAAAAATTTAAAACCCCTTAATTTCGCCAAAGGGCGAACATTCGTCCCTAAAATTTTTTATGCTATGTAACAACCATATTCGACAGCTATATGGGGTGGTTCCATTGTTATATTGAGAATGAATGAAGTATGCCCAGATTTCATAAGAGCGCATCCTTGTTCTATCGTCTTGAAGTGTTATGGTTTATTCATTCTTAAGGCCTATTCAGAAGTACTTAAGAATTTTGCAATGGTTTTGACATCTCTTGAAGTCACATTTACGAATATCCTTTGGATGATTTCTATTTGTGAAGGAAGTTCAAGGCTATTCTCAAATTAGAAAGGATCAAGGAGAGAAGTGTAGCTCGAATAGGGAAATGAGTAAAGAAGCAAAACATTTAGTTACACATTGACCAAGCAAGCATATAACTAATTAAAAACTGAATTCACACACACGAGTAACAACACACGATTTACGTGGTAAAACCTTGATAGGTGTTAAGGAAACATCCATGGGGCAAGGGATTGGAATCTCTATTCAATCAATAATGATTCTCCATACAATAGTTCGGGCATTCATTTGGTTTTATATGTGCCTCCTCAGTTATATAACCGATGATTCAGTATAAAACTAACTTGTTACATTTTACCCAAATTTACATAATTAGTTGTCACACATCCATCAAACTCCACCTTGAAAACAATTTTTCTAATCCCTTACCCATGCCCATTCATCATCTTTTCTACAAGCCAAGAGAAGATAAACACCATCACAACTTTTCTACTATAACTTCCTTTGTGAATATCTCTGCACAATTCTCCAATGTATGGACCTTCTGAAGAGCTACTTTTCGCCGTCGATCACATGTCTCAGAAAATGATACCTTACATCAATGTGCTTGGTTATGCTATGATAAGCATAATTTGTAGCCAAGTGAATAGCACTTTGACTATCACAAAGTACATTCACTTTCTCCTGCGTCTTTCCAATCTCATCAAATAGACCCTTTAACTAGATTGCTTCTTTACTGGCATCTAAAGCAGCTATATATTCCGCTTCGCTAGTGGACAATGCAACTGTTTCTTGAAGCTTTCACATCCAACTAATTGCTCCACCTGTAAGAGTGAAGACATAACCTGTAGTAGATCTTCTTTTGTCCAAATCACCTGCATAATTAGCATCTACATATCCACAGATTGATCCTTTACTACCACTAAAGATGATGCAATGGTCACTTGTGCCTCTTAGATATTGAAGCACCCATTTCAATGCTCACCAATGTTCTTCACCTAGATTTTCCGTGAACCTGCTGACAACTCCAACTGCATGTGAAATGTCAGGTCTTGTAGATACCATCGCATACATTAAGTTTCCTACAACATTTGCATATGGTACATGAGACATATACTTCTTTTCTTCATCAGTTCTAGGACTCAAAACTTAAGAAAGCTTAAAATGGGAAGCTAACAGAACATTAATAGGTTTCACATTGTTCATACAGAACCTTTCAAGTACTTTCTCCACATACTTCTGCTATGATAAGCAAAGCTTACCATTTTTCCTGTCTCTGTGTATCTCCATGCCTAAGATATGTTTTGCTGCTCCAAGATCCTTCATATCAAACGTCCCAGAGAGTTGAGGCTTTAACCTATTGATCTCTTCCATGCTTTTTCTTGCAATAAGCATATCGTCAACATACAAAGCTAAGATAATGAATATGCCATTGAAACTTTTAAAGTATACAAAATGATCATACTCACTTCTTATAAAGTTCTGGATCACAATGAAGGAATCAAACTTCTTGGACCATTTTCTGGGAGACTGCCTCAGACCACACAATGATTTCATGAGCTTGCAAACTAATCTTCTGCTGCGACCTTGTACAAAACCTTCTGGTTGTTCCATATATATCTCTTCATTCAAATCACCATGTAGAAAAGCTGTTTTAACATCTAACTATTCTAACTCAAGGTTAAGTAATACAGTTAGTGCCAACACAGTACGAATAGAAACAAGTTTTACAACTGAGGAAAAAATCTCATGAAAGTCTATACCTTCAACCTAGGAATACCCTTTGCTACCAGTCTCACCTTATACCTTTCGATGCTTCCATCAACTTTCCACTTCAGTTTGAAGACCCACTTGCATCCAACAACACTTCTCCCTTTAGGAAGTTCTACAAGATCCTAGGTATTGTTCTTGGCTAAGGAATCCATTTCTTCTTTGCACTTTTCGCTATCTGTATCATCTACTACTTCCTGATAACAACAAGGTTCCCCATCTTTAGTAATCAAAGAAAAAGATGATGCAAAATCTTCATACCTTTTGGGAGTTTTTCTTTCCCTTGTAGACCTTCTTAGAGTGACTGGTTACTGAACTGGTTCAGAAACTTGAACTGGTTTAGAAGCTTCAACACCTTTTTCTCCAGAGGTCTCTCCTTCCTTTTGACTTTCAGCGAAAGGTCTAGCCTCCAACTGAACTTGTTGATTTAGCTATACCTGTTCCTGTTCAATTCTTTCAACATTTGATTTTAAAAGAGAAGATTAATCAAATGTTACATCTCTACTAATGACTATCTTCCGTAATGTAGGATCCCACAACAAATATTCTTCCACTGCATAGTCATACCAACCAAAGACATAACATTTCAATTTTAGATCTAATTTTGAACACTAATTTTTAGGAATGAGAGAATAAGCATCACAGCCAAATATCCTCAAAGGTGAATAATCACAAGACTGAGTTGTCCAAACTTCTTCAGGAATTTTACAATTAATTGCTACTTAAGGTGATCTGTTAACTAAATAACAAGTAGTAGGTACTACTTCTACCCACAACTCCTTTTGCAAATTAGCATTGCTAATCATGGTTCTAGCTTTTTCCATAAGAGTCTAATTCATACATTCAGCAACACCATTTTGTTGAGGAGTATAAATAGCAGTTTTGTGTCTAATAATTCCCTCATCCTTATAGTATTGTTCAAATTCAATTGAAGTGAACTCACCACCATTGTCAGATCTTAAACATTTAATAGATTTTCCTGTTTTTTTCTCTACCATTTCTTTAAATTGTTTAAAGACATTGAATACATCAGCTTTCCTTTTTAGCATAAGGACCCAAACTTTATGGGAGAAATCGTCAATAAACGTTAAAAATATAGAGCACCTTCATATGACACAACGGGGGATGGTCCCCATAGATCAGAATGAATATAGTATAAAATATCTTTACTATTATGATTTCTAGTTTTAAATCTCTGTTTACACTGTTTTCCATACACACAATGTTTATAGAAATCTAACTTCAAAGATTTCATATCGGAAAGAGATTTACATTTCATCGGTATCTAAAGACCTTTCTCGCTCATGTGACCCAATCACTGATGCCATAGACGAGCCCCTTCTTCTTCTTTTTCTGACGCAACTGTTGCTTCACTAACCTTAGTACTTCCTTTTAACCTATAAAGATTTCTGACCTTTTCTGCTTTCATAACCACTAGGGCTCCTTTAAAAAATTTCATCACGTCATTCTGACCTGTAAACTTATAACCATCCAAATCCAACACTCCCAAAGAAATCAAATTTTTCTTCAAATCAGGTACATGTTTAACACTAGTTAATGTTCTAACTGTGTTATCATACATCTTAATCATAATATTTCCCATCCCAACAGTTTGACATGATACATTATTACCCATAAACACAGAACTACCATTTACATTTTCATACGTAGTAAACCAATTTTTGTGTGGACACATGTGATGAGAAGCACCAGAGTCTAATAGCCAGCTTCCTAAACCCTGAGAGACATTACATTCAGGTGAAGTTTCATCTATCATACATAATTATTCAGCAGACAAAACTTTGTCTATCATACTTGAATCGACCTCATTCGCTTCCTTATTCATGTTATCAGATTCTTTTCATTTCCAACAATCTTTCTTCAAGTGTCCAATTTTATTGCAGTGCCAACATTTTTCCTTACACTTTTTCCCTTCGATTCAGATCTAGAAGACCCCTTTGGTTTTTCTCCTCATTCCTTTGAGTGTCCTCTAGCTACCATGGCTTCTGATGCAGCTATTTCAATACTAGATTTCCTTCATACTTCTTCAGACAAAAGAGCTCCCACGACTGATTCAAACTTCAAAGAATTAGTAGTGCTCAAGCTAATTGAAGTTACGAAGTGATCCCATGATTCGGGCAGAGAACATAGTAAGGTTATGGATTTATCTTCTTCTTGAATTCTAACATCCATATCTGTTAATTGGCATATAAGTGTATTAAAAACATTCAAATGTTCTGCAACTTTTGAACCTTCTTTCATTCGAAGACCGTACAACTGTCTTTTCAGATAAATTCTATTGGTTAATGACTTTGTCATATAGAGTTTTTCCAGTTTTTCCCACAATCTTGAAGCTATACTCTCTTCAAAAATGTTGAAGAGAACCTCATCCACCAAGCATAACCTAATGGTACTGAGAGCTCAGGCATCCAAGTCCTCCCAGTCTGAATTAGTCATGGTTGCAGGTTTCTTAGTTGCCCCATCCAATGCCTTGTGCAACCCTTGTTGCACAAGTAGATCTCTAACTTTCAGCTTCCAAAAGGAAAAATTGCTCTTGCCGATGAATTTCTCTACCTAAAATTTTTCATTCAACATCTTGGCCATTTTTTCTTCCTAGGGTTTCAAACTTTCAACTAGGGTTTATAATTTTTTTGTTTCCCTTCCTTAAAAAAACTTTTGATGAAAAGAATAATTCCCCAACTGAACAAATTTTTATTTCAAATCTCTTGTTTTCTTTTTCGTCAATTTAATGGAAGAAAACCTTGGATTTATTTTTCTTTAATTTAAATGAAATCTTGGAAAAAAAAAAAAAAAAACAAAACAAAAAAAAAAACAAAAGACAAAAAACAAAAAAACAAAACAAAACTTTGTTCTTCACTTCAAGGATTTTTTTTACTTCAAAGAAATCTTTCAACAAACCCTCAATTTCTTCACAAATTTAAAAAAAAAAAAAAAAAAAAAAAAACTCGTCCTTCCAAGATGATCACATGTAGGTGTCCAGCAACTGGTATGCAACCTAGTCCAGTGGCTCTTTCTTTCTATGCAGTGAAGACTAGACAACGGCTCCCTTCACGTTCTACTCGACAAACACGTAGGTGGCCAGCAACAGGTATGCAGCCAATTCCAATGGCTCTTTCTTTCTCTACAACGAAGACTGGGCAATGGATCCCTTCACGTTCTACTCGACAAGAAATGAGATTCTACGCTGGTCCCTTCATGCACAGAAAATGGGTTTGAAATTGCAGCAATTCACACACAGGTTCCTCACCAGTCAACGCAGAGGTGCTGGACAGGTTTTGGAAAGCATGAGGCTCTGGCCAATGGAACCACTCCATGGTTTTTCAGAACATACATAGAGGGCAGAGGGCGTAGAACACTCCACGGGCTCCACTCTAGTTCTGGATGCTTAACACAAAAAACCAGCAAACAGTTACCGAACTAGCGATGGCATGCAATGTTGCTTCCTCTTCATGCTCTGCTCATGCAACACTTCATGTAGAGATGGGCACAGATAGCCTCCTCACACAAAAGCGTACTCCTCTTCAAACGCATATGGACGCAGATGGTCTCCTCCTCAAACGCAGAGAATACAAGCCTCAAGCCTCTCACATTCTGACCTCTGCGTCCTGTCTCATTCTGTCACATTATATTTTTTTTTACACAACCAGACTCATGCTCAGACAGATTTAACAGTGAGTTCTCTCCCTCACGCACAGAAAAATTGGCTCTGATACCATTTGTAGTTCGAATAAGGAAATGAATAAAAAAGGAAAACATTTAGTTGTACATTGACCAATAAAGCATATGACTGATTGAAAACTGAATTCAGACACACAAGTAACAACACAGGATTTACGTGGTAAAACCTTGATAGGGTGTCAAGGAAACATCCACGAGACAAGGGATTGGAATCTCTATTCAATCAATAATGATTCTCCATACAGTAGTTTGAGCATTCATTTGGTTTTATATGTGCCTCCTCAGTTACATAACCTATGATTTGGTATAAAACTAAGTTGTTACATTTTACCCAAATTTACATAATTAGTTGTCAAACTTCTAACAAGAAGTAGACAATACTGAAGAAACACACACATATATGTATATATCTTTCTTCTCAAAGGTCAAATCAATATTCAGTAACAAAGAACGTAAGGCAAGAACACATATTGGAAATATTCATCAATAGCATATTCGTGAGGTATGTGAAAAGGTTTAAGTAACCATATTTGTGACCATAAAGTTAGAAGTTTGTTTTTATAGTAATGGCACTGATTGAAAACATTCACACTCTAATCAAAGCATCATACGTATGAGTTAATTGAAGAGAACTTTTTGACTGGTGTGCAAGAAGTAGCATGATAGGCTGGATGTAAATCTAAAAGATACATCAACATTTATGAGATGAGGAACGCAGTTTGTAGTTGGAAATATTTGTACATCTAGAGCATTTAGCAGCGAAGAAACTTCATTTTCTCTTGGGATATTGGGTTGTACTGAGTAGCATTGGTGTGTTGAGCTTGCTTGTTGATTGAATCTGGAATTGATCAATGTTAGGATTTCGCAGAAATGAGTAGTGATGTTGTCAGGGTTTTCTATTGATGTACATATTAAGCAGAATTGGTAATATTTGATGAAACTAGGATTTTGGTATTTGTATTGATATGAATCTTGCAGAGGAATGGTTGGTCTATTGATATGCAAAGAGAGCATGATGTAGTGAGAAGCAAAGAGAATTGGATTATTAAGTTGGTATATTCACCTATTTTGCAATTGATTCTTCTACTAAGTATCTGAACATTGTGTTATGACTATCCTATATGGGCGCAGCTCATTCAATGAGGCCATGCTTTCCTTACAGAGTGTTCTATCAACAATATTATTGCATATTTAACAGAGCGTTCTCACAATAATATTTTGCAATGTTTAAAATTTCTGAAGCGTATTTGGAGCAATGTTTATGAGAAACATTCATTCAACCTTGAGCATCCCTAATAAGCCATCTGGAGTGTATTCATTCAATCACAGTATCAACATTTGTTTTTTCAAACTAAGACATTACAGGTAAAAGAGCGTTAATGCAATGATGACAACTACACTGAGGACACTTTTACAGTAAATTGACAACCAAATTTTTCAATACCTTAATAACATAAAATCGATAAATGTTGATTGCTACAAGACATCTATAACCCCTTTCCATTGATGTAAAAGGAGGAGGTAAGCATAGGTTATGGGTAGAAATGAGAAATATATTCTAGGAAAAAATGGGGAGGATGAATCTGTTGCCATCAGTGCCAAAGGGGGAGATTGTTGGCATTGCTGTCATTGATGGAAAAGGAGAAACAAAAGAGAAGCAAGGAAACAACAACAACAAGGTGTGTAGGAGCAAGGGATAAAGGAGAAGCAAGGTATGTAGAAGAAAGGGACAAAGGAGCAACAAATACCTTGATGGTTTGGTAGAACATTAATGTTTCCATGTTGATGACTTGATGCTTGTGTTGATGAAAAATTAATGGCATGATGCTTGGATGATGTTGTAGATATTGTTTAATGAAGAATTTGTGGCAACACTAATTGTTGATTGAGTTGAATTGTTGTGATGCAAAGGCAAGACTCCAAGACAAAGGCAAATATGTTGTAAATATTTTTGTGATGCATTAATGATAAATATTGTTATTTGTTGTTGACATTAGGTTGATGCATTTAATCATTACATATGGCTACAATTAATATTGGATGGCTTATTTATTTTTGTGTTCCAATATTCAAGATCTAAAGAGTTTGGAAACGAGTGAGTGGAAGGAAAAGTGTCAATCCTGTTTAGTTCATATTCCTATGTGGGATACAAACAACTAGCAAACTATTTCTATAAAAGATGTGATTTTGGAAGGAATAAAGAAGTTAGAGAATGGGAGAAATGAAAGGGAGTTGATTGAACTATTATGCATTAGTTACCTAGGACTTATGAAGCTTATGTGAGGGATATTTGAAAGGGAAGAAGATGTGGAAATGAAGATGGAGATATGCAGAATTTATGAGCAGGTAAACCAACACATTGTTATTTCTTGTTTGCATCAGGGGATGGTAGTCTCCTTTCAAGTTGTTGCTTGATAAATATCCAGTTGGATTTGGATTTGGTTGAGGTAGGAGCCTACTGTGGGTTGTAGCCTACAAAAAAGATATGGGAGTTGGAGCTTCCTTGCATGTTGTAGCTTGCAGAAAATTGAGGTAGTAGCCTCCTGTAGGTTGGAGCCTATAGAAAATCAAATGTGATAAGGAGTAGGAGCTTGCATTTGCATCACAACAATAATAAAATCACGTGTTTCTCCCTTTATGGGTTTCCACATATATCTGGTGTCAATATTTGTTGTTATCATGTGTTGATGTGATGTTTTGATTAGCTTATTACTTGTTTTTCACATATTCAATATGCTAGCCATTATTTTTTAAGCTTCTCATGCAATGCTTCAGTTAATGAGATTAAGGAAAATAATTTTAAATGTCCATGAATATACTCACCTGATTCACCCTCTCCCCCCCCCCCCCCCCTCTCATTTTAGTAAAGTTTTATTACATGAGACATTAGGTGCTAGTATGGAGATCGAAAATGTTCTAAGGGATATGATTACTAATTGGAAGTTTTTTTTTCCATAGATGATAGAGGGAGATCGAGGGGAATTTCCATAGGGATAATTGTAGAACCATGAAGGTATTGAATAAATGGGGAAGTGAGGGAGTATTAGCTGCAGAAATTTTTTCAAAAGAATTTGGATCGGATATCAGATTGGCTAATGTTTATGGGCCATGTGTTGAAAGGGTGGGATTTTGGAATAGATTAATCAACAAATCTTTCATGTAGGTGAATTATCTGGTTATTGGTGGGGATTTAAATTTCTCAATGGGGTTGTTAGAAATTTTGGGGACACACGCTGACCAGGATCACCTATCTAATTATTTTTCACGTATGGTCGAATCCAACCACATGGTTGATACTAGATTGACTAAGCTTATGACGACCTCGAAAAATCATATGACAAGAGATCAATCGAATGATAGAAGGATCAATCATTTTTTTAATTAGAGATAAATTATTGGAAAACATCCCTCTCTTTAAGTAGTGGGTAGGGATTGGGGGAGTATCTGATCTTTTTCCTATATATTTAGAGTTGGTAGGGAAATTATGGAAGCAAAAATCCCTAT
The DNA here is from genome assembly GCA_000404065.3 of Pinus taeda. Lineage (NCBI taxonomy): Eukaryota > Viridiplantae > Streptophyta > Pinopsida > Pinales > Pinaceae > Pinus > Pinus taeda. The sequence continues at coordinate 36,502 of APFE030723560.1, forward strand.
TCAAATTCAACGTTTTGTGGCTGAAGGAGGAATAATTTAAATAGATGGTTAGGGACACATGGCAACATGTTGATTTTAATGAATGGGGGTCTAGGGCGAGATGTTTTGAAGAAATATGAAGACTATCAAAAAAAATAAAATTTAATGGGTGAAGAATAAGAGGAAGCGAGACAAGGAAGAACTTAATAGAATTCTAGAGGAAATTAGGCAAATGGAGCAGCCTAGAGGGGGGGATATGACAATAATGACACAAAACTAAGGCTTATACAGCTATAACTGAAGAAGAATAAAATGCTTAAGGACAGGGAAGAGGCTTGGAGACTAAGAAGTAGGGATATTTGGTTACAAGCAGGGGATGACAATAAAAAGTTCTTGCAACAATATGCAAAAGGCATAAGGGCTATCAACACTATTTGGGAATTGTTAGATGTACACAATGATAATTCATCTACCTTCTACAAATTGGCAAGCTTGGGAGTGAGGTATTTATACTCCTTATTTCAAGATCATAAGAATGTCTCTCTTCCCGAAATTATCCAGACTGCCTCTCTATTTCCTAGATATGTTGACGATGGTATGAATGCAAAATTAATGGCCTGGGTAACAACTGGTGAGTTGGAATAATTTTTACACAAGTTCAGCAAAGATAAGAGCCTGGGGCCAAATGGATGGGCAATTGATTCTTTTCTGGATTTGTATGATTTAATTGAAAATGTCATACTAAAGGTGGTGGAAGAGTTTAGAATATCGGGTAAACTGTATGATGTATTCAATGCCACTTTCATTGCACTTATATTGAATGCAGTTAAGGCCCAATTCTATGACCATTAACTCCCTATATCCTTCTACAATTGCATTTATAATATTATTGCAAAAATTATCACAAGTATGTTGAAGTCGATTATGTCCAAACATATATCAGAAGAACAGTTTGTGTTTTTGGATGATCGTCAGATTCATGAAGCCATAGGAGTTGCACAAGAAGCAATGCATAGATTAAAGACAAGGAAACTAAAGGGTATGATTCTTAATATGTATTTGGAAAAAGAATATGATAAATCCAGTTGGATTTATATTAATATATTACTCACTCATTTGGGATTTCATATAAATTTCATAAATCAGGTTTTGTGTTGAATCACTTCATCTTCCTTTGTCGTATTAATAAATGGATCAACAACTGATTTTTTAACACGGAAAGAGGCTTAAGACAAGGATTTCCTCTATCCCCATTATTGTTTTTATTTGTTATGGAGGTTTTAAGTAGAGTTATAATGGACGCAAAATCAAGAGGAGTCTTCAAAGGTATGCAAATCATTGGGAATATATCATTATTGCATCTACTATTTGTAGATGATATCATGGTACTTGATAGATCCAGGAGTGATTATGTAACCCTGCATAAAATTATCAATCTATTTAGGAAGGTGACGGTCATGAAAATAAACCCACATAAATCAACTATTACAACTTCTGAATGTTCTAGAGATTAAATATCATACACTAGGGATATATTTCCCTTCCATCTGGTTGATCTGGAAGAGGGCATAAAATAATTGGGATCTAGGCTTAAACCAAATGATAAAATGGAGACTTGTTGGATGTGGATGATTGTAAAGATAGAAAAAAAATACTCATCTTATGGTGCCACAGACGGCTATCTTGGGTAGGAATATTGGTTCCTATAAAATCTGTACTAGAAGCAATTCTTGTCTTTTGGATGGCTTTACCCTGGATCCTGAAAGGAATTTTACACATAATTCGGAAGAAATGTTGTGACTACCTATGGCATGGGGAAAAAGAACGCAGGGTCTATGCATGGATCATCTGGGAACACATCTCACTACCAAAGAAATTGGGAGGATGGGGCATCAAGGACTTATTCACATTCTCAAGGGCTTTGGTTGTAAAGGTCGACTATAGGTTGATAATGACAAATAGTCTTTGGATGGAAGTCATCATGAGAAAGTACATTTATCCTTTATCTATTAATGAGTGGGTTCATCTTCCAAAAAAATACAAAACAAATGTATCAAATATATGGAAATTTTTTATGGCATCATTTAACATAATTAAATCAAGGTTAGCATGGAGAATTAGATCAGGGGAACAAGCCCTGATAGGAGTTAATCCTTGGTTCGATAGTGGAAATAGGTATGCTCTCCCTCTCGATCTCATAATTTTTTCTAAATAATTAAGGGATAAAAACTATCAATCAGATATCATACCCATATGCCACATCCATATGGCAGGAGTTTAAAATTGCATTATCCAAATATCATGTTAGGATCATTGACAAGGATGATGAACTGGTATGGACCCACTCAAAAAGGGGTATATACAATCCCAAATAAAGATATCTAGTTCCATAGGATTATAGAAAACCTGAAGAAATACATTGGTGGTGGAATAGTATTTAGAAGCTGAAAAGTCCTCCAAAAGCTAGATTATTATTATGGTGTATCCTAACAAACAAAATTACTACATTTGATAACTTAAATAAAAGAGATTTTTAGGGACCACCATGGTGTTCATTATGCCAATGTACAGAAGAGACGGTATATCACCTTTATAACATGCCCGACAACAAATAGGATATGGGCTCTAACATATCAATCTTTAGGGATCCAATATAGATGGAGAGGAGAATCAGTAAATGAAGCATGGCAGGAACAATGTCAAGAGCCTAAATCTCAAAAGTTATGGAACCTTCTAAGTCTAAATTGTTGGGCTATTTGGATAGGCAGAAATAAGAAGATATTTAAAGATCAGTTGTTTAATCCTAAAAATCCTGGAGCTTGGCTACTAGCCATACATGAGCACATTATAGAAGATCCATACATGGGAAATAATCACATGATGATCAAAGATGAAGTGATTGAATCCTCAAAACCTTGGGCATACTTTGATTGATATGCAAATGAGAATAGTAGCGGAGGGGGAGCTATCATGTTCCTAAATGATAATGATTTCTTCAAAATAAGCTTCGGCTTTGGGTCTGGTACAAATAACTTTGTTAAACTTTTCAGGTTGAAGCTACTTCTATTATTCGCAGTGGAAAAGGGTTGTGGACAACTTCAGGTATTCAGTGACTCAAAAATTGTCATTGACTGGTTCAATCAAACAGTGCAATGTTACACACGCACACTTAGAAATATTTTGGAAGACACGTTCATGATAAAATCACTTTTTGATGACATTTCATGTTCGCATATTCACAGGGAAAGAAAAACCATTTCTAACCTACTATCCAAAGGAAGTGCGTAGTAGGCTCCAAGCACATGGATGATACATGAGCACAGTGGGATGAATTATTACAAGTACTATCACCATCCATTTTCTAATTTTGGCATACATACAAGATGATGGGATATAGAAAAGTTCTGAGACAAAAAAAATTATGATAGTTTTGTAGCTACCTGAGATATTACATGCCACCTATTTATGTTTTTTTGGATGGCATGTATATTTTATCTATTTTGATATAGATGTATAAGCAATCTATTAGGTTTAGATATCAATGGTGAATATGTTATGTGGAAAATTTTATATTTGGATAAATGGTTTTGCTATCTAACAAACATAACAACATCCTCAACAACATCCCCATAATATTTACACAACATGATTGAAAGCATCTACTATACGTATTTTTAATTTTCTTATTAATGGAAATGACTATTATTCCTTTGGAAAAAATATATATATATTTGAAAATCCTAAATTAAAATTAATCTATGTTCATGTGTTTTCATTTTCGTAGTTATAAATTTTTAAGTGGAAACTATTTTAAATTTGTATTTTATTTATATAGTTTATATGATGATGGTTATTTAATTTTAAAATCATAATCAAGTCAAATATGAAATTGGTATATGAAAACTCTTTGTTTATGGATAAGGGATCCACCTTGGCATAATAATTTAATAGCTAAAATCTATAGAGTTGTACGTAATCTACCCTTACAAATTTGAACTTATTATAATTGTATAAATATTATACTCTTTACTATTATGTTGTAAAATGTTTATATATATATATAATATATATTATATATATATATATATATATATATTATATATATCCTTGGTTTTTGGGAGAAATGACATCCTCTCAACCCATGTGACATGTTAAGCTGATAATGAGTGCATCTTTGAAATCTTGTTGTCTTCCTCAAGGACTAAAACATCTCTTTCTCTGTCATATCACTCTCACTTCTATCACCAACTTATTTAAGCTTGAAACTTATTGTGTCCAAATGATACAAAATCTTTGGCATAGAAATCAAGATAAGATTTACATTTCAAGGGATTTGATATCTTTTAGTTGTAAAGTTTGTATTGCAAATGAGTCAACCCTCTTAAAGTTCAGGTTTGCACTTTTTAAGTGGTTGGATTCCTCTCTTCAATAAGTTTGAGTTAAAGAAATTTATCCCTCTAAACACTTAATAAATCCAAAGTTGTAGTGAATTTCTAGTTTTTTATTTTTCATTTATAATTTTTCAAAATTATGTATTATGTTAATGTTACAGACAAATATAACACATTTTCCCCACATTAAACTGTCAATAATGTACACATCATATATACTTTTCAAATAAATCATATAACGTAACCACCAAAATCTTGAACTTAGATTCTATAAACTATCTCCAAGGCTAAAACCTAAAATTGTTAACATCCATGCCCTAACACCTTGTGTCACCAAACTATAATTATCAAAGACCCAAGGGTTTTAAAAATCAATAAGGTGGATCATCTAACATGTTGGTATTTGATTTTCCTTTTGTTTGAAAATATGATTCACAGTTAAAGGTCTAGTGTTGACGGGAAGTTAGCCATTTTAATTATTCTACATTTATTATATAGTTATTATATGTAGGTATGGTTTAACTTATAGACGAAATAGCCTTTCTCATTGGAATCTAGCGATACAATTTCAAACAAAATTGTGATTTTTTGTTATTTTAAATAATTTTTAAATTCATAAATGGATTGCATCGTGAAACATATTAGGACACTTGAAATATACAAATTAAACGACTTAAACTTAAGTTTTTAAAAATCTCTATAAAATTTTGGTTAAAATTAACTAGAAAAAAATAAATGTCATTTCATTTATTAATTACACTACATGATTATATTTATATATATGTTTACAATGAATATTAAAAACAAAACAACTTGTTACCTTTTTGAATCTTTGATCGGAGGATCCACAGTAAGATGATTTTTACACCAACGTTTCGAATCCCAAATGGGATCCATCATCAGGGCAAAGACAAAGATGATAAAGATGATAAAAGGAGAGCCAGAAGGAGGATATAAATACTCAAGAGGGAAAGAATGATGAAGGAGCATCACAGGTCGGCCAGGAAGAATTAATAAAGAAGCTAAAAATTAAAAACATTTATTTTTATTTAATTTTTATTTTTATAGGTATCATTTACATTAAGAACTGAAAAAACATAATCTTTTAATTAACCTAACAATTATATTAATATCTAAAAACTTAATATATATATATTTTGATATTAAAATCATAAACCTAATATCTATCTAACAATAATATTTCTATAACCTAATATTTTTAAGGCTTAATCTAAATACAAACAAAAGTTATTATATAACATGAAATTATTAATACTAAAAACCATAAAACTTAATATATATAATAGTATTTATAATCTTAGAATATTAATATATTTATAAAACTTAATATATATAATAGTGATAATATGTAATAATATTAATACCTAAAATTTTTTTATTGTACCTGGAATTAATAATAGAATTAAACTATTAATATTTATAAGACATAATATATATAATAGAATTAAAATATAATATAATTAATATTATTATAAATATTCATATCTAAATAACATTACTATTTATATAACCTAAGAACTATATGACTATATTAATAATACTTAATCTATATACAAAACTTAATATTATATAACATAAAGACTAAATTAATATTAATATTCCTAGAACAAAATAAATAAATATCTATACAACTTAATCTATATTTCTAAAATCTAAATCACTATCTATATAAATTAATGTTAATATAACCTAACAAATATCTAAATTATATAATAAAATCTAAACTATATTAAAACTATATTAAAGACTAAGCTATATTAAAACTTTAGATAGGGAATTGAAAAGGGACAGGGAGGGAAAAAACTAACCTGCTAGACAACTTACCTGGGGCTGGGCTGACGCTTCTTGATCTCACTGATCAGGGGAAGCCAGCTTCCGCTGATCTCCAAACCGTTGTCTCTGTTCAGATTACGAGGATGCTTCAAGATTTCGAGGGCTTCTCTGATTTTCCGTTTCTGATACTGCTCTTCTCTTGCGATAATTGATGCGCTTTCTAGGCAGATGTGGTGTTTAGTCTTCGAGGAGTGCTCTGCCAAGGCTGAGGTACGAGATCTTCCATTCCTAATGTCAGCACCATGCTCTTTCAGTCTTGTCTGGAGGGAGCGACCAGTTTCACCTATGTAGCTTTTCCCACACGAACAGTCTATTTTATAGACTCCTTTGAGCTGCTGCTTGTCAATATCATCCTTAACAGACTTTAAACTTTGTCTGATGGTACCGGGAGCTGAGAATTGAGTAACAATGTTTTTCTTTCTTAGGATTTTTTCCATTTTATCTGTGACTCCTTGGATATAAGGTAGAAAAACCTTACCGCCTTGAGGTTGATCTTGCTCTTTAGGTATGGGAGATGACAACCTCATTTCAGCTTTCTTTATGGCTTTTTTAATTTCATGATCCTTGTAGCCCAAATTTTTGAAAGTTAAAACTAAATGCTTCTTTTCTTCGTTTATATGCTCTGAGTCAGAGATTCGGAGGGCTCTAATGGCAAGAGTGTTCAGGACGCCAAGCTTTTGCGCTGGGTGATGGTGGGAGTCCGCATGAAGGTAACTCTCTGTGTGAGTTGTCTTTCTGAAAACCTTATGGCCCAAAGAGCCATCATCTTTTCTGATGATGAGAATGTCCAAGAAAGGAATGCTCCAATTTTCTTCAAGCTCCATTGTGAATTTTATATCGGGGGAGATGGAGTTAAGGTGATTGAAAAGCATGTCGAGTTCTGCTCTACCATGGGTCCATTTTATATTAGTGTCATCGACAAAACGCTTCCACCAAGCTGGTTTTAAAGGATAAGAGTTCAAGGCCTTCTTCTCAAAATATTCCATGTATAAGTTGGCTACAATCGGTGAGAGGGGTGATCCCATTGCTACACCAGATGTCTGTTCATAGAATGCTCCTTGGAATGTGAATACGGTTGACCTTAAGCAGACTTCAGCCAGTTTTGCGGTCTCTGGATCGGCGACACTTCTTATAACCTGAATGGCTTCATCAAGAGGAATCTTTGTGAATAAGGAGACCACGTCAAGGCTCACCAGGATGTCATCCTTTTCCATTCTTTCATTTTTAATGAGATTCACAAAGTCGTGTGAGTCTTTAATGAAGGAGTCAGTGTTTCCAACTAGGGGCTTTAGAATCTTGGCGACATATTTAGCAAGCTCATAGGTTGGGGAGCCAATGGTATTAACTATCGGTCTAAGGGGGACCCCCTCCTTATGGATCTTAGGTAATCCATAGATTCTAGGGATGGTTTCACAAGAGGGTGTTAATTTCTTCTTCAATTTTTTGTCCAGGCTGGAATCTGAGATAATCTTCTTTACATTCTTCATAATTTTGGCCATGGGATTACTGTCCAGCTTCTTATAACTGCCGCAATTTAGGTGATCCTTCATTTTCTTTTCATAGTCTACTCTATCAAGGATAACTGCTGCTCCTCCTTTATCTGCTCTAAGAACAACTATCTTGTCATTATTTCGTAAGGACCTAAACGCCTTTTGCTCTTCCTTACTCAAGTTGCTTTTGGGAGCCTTGGCTTTTCTCATGATGAGAGAAAACTCTTGCCTTAATGCTTCTTTGTCTTCAAGGGGGAGGTTGCTAATACCATCTTCAATGCTACAAATCATCTTTTCTATGGGGAGGTTTTTAGGGGCCATTGCAAACCCCATCCCCTTGCTGAGAACATTAATGGCTACCTGGTCAAAAGCCTCGGAAGATAGGTTAACTACTTTTATTTTTAATGTTGGTCCATATGCGCTTTCGCCAACCTCCTTGTCACCCTTGTTCAGCCCACTGCTTTTAACCACAACATTCTCGATAAAATTGACATTTGTAGGGCTTAATTCTGGCATCTTCGCATACTCACCGAAATTGTTTTCTCTGTTATGCGCATCTTCTCTGGACACTTCTTCATTGTTACCCATTGTTATCAGATCTGCGATATCACTTCGTTTTTTGTTATTGTCGTTATTTTCATCTGGTCCAATTAAGTCGTTACCATTTGCGCTTGAATGAATCTGAGAACTGGGCGATATTACTTCTGCGTTATTCATATACTGGTTATTCGAATTAATCGACCGGAATTCACCTTGGCTAACAGTTATATAATTGCTACTTAATACCCCTGCGTTATCGGTTTTCACCTCTGCTATCGGATTGATCGACCGGGTTATATAATTGTTATTTAATACACCTGCGTTATCGGTTTCTACCTTAGCTATCGGATTAATCGACCGGAATTCATTTCTGTTAATAGTTATATGGTCGTTACCATTTGTCGTTATTACTTCTGCGCTATTTATAAACTGGTTACTCGGATTGATCGCCCGGAATTCACCTTGGCTAACAGTTAAATAATTGCTACTTAATACCCTTGTGATATCAGAATTCACCTCTGTTATCGGATTAATCGACCGGTTTATATAATTGATATTTAATACACCTGTGTTATCTGATTCCACCTTTGTTACCGGATTAGTTTATTGGATTGCTTGTCTTTATAAGCTCCTCTACATTTATAAATTGTATATCATCTTCATAAGAATAAATATATTATGTTGGGCTGTAAACATTGTTTATTTGCATTCTTTCTTATGATTAACTAAAAATTCAGTTTGAATATTTAGGTAATCATAGCATCTTACATCTTTGCTTTTCCACACACTTTTAAATCAAAATACTATTTAGGGTAAAGAATCAACCCTTTCTAAATATTTAGCATTAATAAGGTTTAAGCACCTTCCTTGATCTTCTCATAACATTGGTTATCCAAAAAAATTTAAAATAACAAAACATTTAGATTCTCTCACATAATTAATTAGCCTAGAATTATCTCAGAGGACAACAGAACCAACACCTACATTCTATGAAAACATGTAGTACATTCTTTGCAAATTGTATGTTCTTAATACAAGTCCAATGATGACCCAAACAACCCCATACTTGCAAGACTTTATAACACTCTTTGATCAAGTTTACATGAGAATCACAACAGAAATTAATACCCCAACTATCAACAAAAAGGCCCAAAAGATCACTATGTTGCATTCATAAGTGATGGAAAATAGTTCAACACTTTTACAATCATGTCACAACATGTGATTTATGAAATTCATCCATGACAAGCTACTATATCTAATAAAACCATTCTCACTCAACAAAGTGAATGGGTCATCTTACTTTGACTGATTCACTTGTTGAACAACTTCATCAGTTGTTTCCTTCATAGGTTCTTTATGGTCATGGAATACCTGACATGTGGCTCTCTAATGTCCATCCTTGTTGCAGTGATTGCAATGATTCTTTCTACTCCAAACTTTTTGGACCGTCTTGGAATGTTTGTTCCAGGTGCGTCCCTGATGAGGACAACTTCATGTGGAATCCTCACTATCACTGGAATGTGATTATGTTCTCCCTTCATCCATCTATGGTTGGTCATTGGTTGTCTTGAAGCACTCTCCAACCTCCTTTCTGATATAACCAAGTCTTGCATATCACGGCAATTCCTCCACTTTGATGGGATTCACAATTCCCTGGTCATTAACGTTGAGACCCATTCCTTGATACCTCATTTTCATCAATAATTTTGATCCAATTCTTGTAGTATGTCTCTCAAAAGCAATGAAATCATCATCATAAAAAGAACATAAAATTCAAGAATTACTTTTTACCTCAGGCTTGTTATGGTGCAACTTTTCCATGACTCTTTTTGGCTTGTAATTGATGTTGTAACTTTTGTTTTTCCTCCTTAGGTTCTTGAAGGAGTCTCTTTAGTTCAGAATTTTCTGCTTGAATGCTTAGGTTGATATCTTCAAGTTCTTGGAGCCATGCATTATTTGGTGGCCTTTTCATCTTTGGCATGACATCTACTGAAATCTTTGTCTCATCGCCTGAATCAGAACCCAAGTTAATAGGTCCATCACCCATAATTCTAAGAGCTGCAATCTTCATCTCATCACCTGAGTCAGATACCAAGTCAGTTGGTCCAACATCTATAAATATTGTAGTTGTGATCTTCTCCTCATCCTCTGATTCAAATTCTTGGTCTTGTTTCACGGTAGTGACTGTCTTCTGCTTCTCCTTTCTTCCATTCCTCTTTGGCCTCATTTTCATATGCAATTCCCAACAATGCTCCTCATCATGCCCTTCTTTGTCACAATGAGTACAAGAGGGCTTTGCTTCCTTTCTCTTAGTTGTCGTTGTCCTATTTGGGAAATCATCTTGCTCATGCATCCCCCTTCTTTCAAGATGTACAACCTTCACACTAGCTTCATCAAGAGTTTTAGGTTCAAATAATAACAATGAATGATGCAAATAACTATGCAAAGAGCCAACGTATTTCATCAACATCTCAGGAGATTCTAATGGAACATTCAATGCTAATGATTTTTTCCTAAATTCCTTTGTAAAATTATGAACATTTTGACCTTTACTTTGTTTCAAATGTTGCCATTCCATCATGGCCTTCTATCTATAGCCCAATGGGTAAAATTTTCCTCTTAAAGCAGAAATAATCTCGGACCAAGATGAAAGAAGTTTACGATTACTCTTACCACCTTTATGTAGGTTGCTTTCCCAAGATACGAGAGCAGTGCCACTCAATTGAAGGGATGCTAACTGGATCTTGGCCTCATCCGATTATTCGTTGTATGTGGAAATATAATTCGGCCTATCTAATCCAGTTATCTAGATTTTATGCATTAAATTATCCATTAAACACAGGCAAATCAAACTTGACATCCAACTTGAAGAAAGGATTTTTATGAGCTTTTCTACTTTTAGAATGATGAGAAGATGAGGAAGAAGTGGAGCATTCACTAGCAGATGGAGATGGGGTTCATGAGGCTCTTATCCTCCTCCTTCTTGATTTACTAAGGCATGATCATCAGGTTCTTTCTTCTCCTACTTCACCATTGTCTTCTTATACTCTACAAACATTTTTTCAACTTTTTCTACTGGTGTAGAAAACATTGCAAAATTTTTTCTCTTCCTCCAACCGAATATCCTCATTTTCCATTTTCCTTCTTCCTATTGCACGCCTCGCTTTTCGATCAAAGGACTTAAGTTTTCCTTCACCTCTTTGGAGCTTTTCCCTGGTTATCATACACTTGCAATTCACATCAACAGAAGAATTTCTCTGATACCGAACTTGATTAAGATATTTTCACGTCAAGGATGCATACAATATTGCATTTAAAAGAGCACGTAACCATATGATGCATACACATAAAATAAAAGTAAATAAAAAACAAACATGAGAAATAAAGTCACAAACCAAGTTAATAATCGAGTTCACCCAGGGGTTATGTCTTCGGGCCTTGCTCAATGTGGGGAGGCATCTTTCCTTAATCTTTAGTGAAATCAAATTACATGCAATTACAAGAAGACACCTTAAACCTCCACTTTGGGGGATGGCCTGAAAATGAACACATCTTCTGAAGACACAGATTGTACCATTGATTTCGTGGCGAAAAATCGTGCCAAATGACTATAAAGTCAACCTGTTCTATGTTGGTGACCTTTGAGGCTCTAGGGAATCTTTTATATTCTTGTAATATTCTCTGTGGAATATTCCACAAAATATTCCCCATGATCTTTACCGAATTTCATTCCTGGGTGGGACCCCTGGTGCACAATTTTGACCTCTAGTTCCGCAAGTAAAAAAATTGTTTCCCCTCGGGCTGACATGCGCCTTCCCCCCCCCCCCATGACAATGTACCATAGGGTTATATTTATAGTGCACCGTGGGTGGAGTTAACAAAGCACCCGACAGGTGCAACGGTGACTGTGTCGAAGTGTTGGTGGGCCATATGTCACAGGTTCATCCCATAGACCCCACAAACCATTATATTACTTTTGATATAAAACAAAAACTTTCGGACCAATTGCCTAATTTACATGTTTATCCCATGTTGGTTATATGTGAATGGTAAGGTTCGGTTTTCCAGGTTCGACCACTAGCAAACCAACTTGCTTAATTTTTTTATATTATAATAATAGCCCTGACAGGAAAAATTCCCTCCGATTTTTTTGAAATTCACTAGAAAAATTAAGCAGGAAACAATTTGGTCGTTGCTGACTACTGCAACGGTGCAAATCATTGCCTAGTTAAGAAAATAAATAGGTCACTAACTAAGTGCCACGTGACGCAACCTGATTGGCTCGTACCGCTAACTAGGTTGTTAATGTCACCTACCATGTGTTGTATCTTGATTGGCTCCCTGCTAACTGTACTGCCACATCACCCTATTGACATCATCAGCCATACGGATGATTTCAACATCCGTACTACTGATGTCATCCCTGTGGGTCCTTCCTGCAAAATTTTTAGTTGTTTCTCAAAAACTTTAGCAGGCCATAACTTTCACATACAATGTCAGATTGAGATGTCACTCACATCGTTGAATTCAGAACGATGAGCTCTTTGATTTGAAATAGGTTTCGCTGAGTTTGAAGGACTTAAATTTTGGCCTTTTAGGATCCTCCTAGATCATATATTGATTAAACTTTTTCTTGGGTTGATAAAGTGGTTGTCATGTATATTTTATGTCCTCAAACTAAGGCTTGAATTCACTAGGTGACCATGGAATTAAACATATTTTCCAAACAGACTCGGTAAAAACTTGGGAAATACACGACAGTTACAAAATATAAAGATATACATATAATTTAGTACATGCCCAACAAAGGTTAAATGGAGTAAATCTAACTTGATCAAACTTGGTTAAATCAAGTTTGAATCTACAGGATGATAAAAAATAATTTAGCCTTTGATCAGAGTCAAACTCAATAAATCATAAATTTGACTCACAATCCTAGTAACTATGGTTCCATGTTACTTTAGTGGGTGGCCTTCTCCTCAGTCACTCCCCCTTTCAAGTACTCTTTAGATGCTCCAAATCACTTCCTAGTAGTTATGTAGGATCTGAACAAGGTGATTGGAGAGGATATCTACAGGTAATACATCCATGTCACTTGAATCACATCTCATGAACAGTTTAGACCCAAGATGGCTTTCTATTTTGAGCACTTCATGCAGCTAAGAGTGATTATTTTCAAACCTACATATACATGGAAAAGATAGATGTAGACCTTCAATATCCCTTGTGAACATTTCTGAATAGGCTCTCACGCAATTTGGCTTGAAACCAATCACCAAATTCGATGCCCTGATGGGAATTTTTAGTTATAATAATTTCAACACTAAGTCAAATGAACATATCCTATCTAGATGTCCTATTTGTGAGAACATGAATTTTTAATACATTACCAATCATCAGGTTGTTCCCTCTCTATTATCTTCTATTATCCATACCAACAAGCCATAACTACTATTCATGAGGAAAGTTTTCAAGGCTAGATCACTGATCCTACAGGAACCCACAAACAGTTTCCTTCGATTGTGATAGAATTTAAAGATGTCATAAAATTCTTGGAATATTGATTCCTAAACTTCTTGGTGAGTAGTGTTTGGTCTTTGCATAAGAAGATGAAAGCTGTTGGTGTTGTTCCCAATATTATCACATTGAATTTACTTATAAAATCTACTCCAAAGCTTTAGAAATCAAAGAATCTATTAGGTTTTTTTTGAAATGGGTATGTAAGGATGTATATCCCAATTACATATACCTTTAACTACATCATTCAAGGGTTGTGTGAGAAAGGTATGGCAAAAGAAGCTTCATATTTTTACAAAGATTTTCTCGGCAAAGGATTGCTTCCTAATAAGCACATTTATAATGTGTTTGTCAGCAAAATTTCACTCAAAGGAAGACTACATGATGCCAATAAATCTCTTTAAGACATGGTAGATCATGGTATGGTGCTTGATTACATCAATTCTAGGATTGTTATAGATATGAATTGTAAGAAAGGTAAGAAGTGGGAAGCCTCTAAACTTCGATGCGACCTTCATAATAAGAGTCATTACCTTGATGAGTTACCTTACAGGAGTTTGGATAATAACTTCAATTTTTTGAGCAAGCGAGGGTTGCATTTGATGATATGTTGAAATTTGCCTTATCCCCAACTACAGAGACCATCAATGGTATCATGCATAAGTTGGGATTTTTTTTGAAGTTCAAAGGATCATTTGTTGAAGTTGGGAATTTTTCTGAGGTTCAAAGGATCTATCATGATATGGAAGGTACATGTTATCTTCCCAATGTGCCACTTCATAGAAAACTTATTGTTTTTCTTTCTAAAAGAGGGTTGGACAAAGATGATGAATTTATTGTCGAGGAGATGAAGCAGTTCGTCTTCAAGCTTGATGTCAACATCTACAACTCAATGTTAAGTCTGTATAGGGACACAAGGAATTAAAAGAGAGTGATTAAACTATATCAAGGCCATCAAGTAGCTATATTTGCACCTAATAGTAATATTTACAACATTTTACTCGCTATGTATAGTAGGCATCTTAAGACTGAAAAAGCTTTTACAATTTTCAGAGAAATCCCTTCAACATCTCAGGACAAGTGCATATGTATCAAGGTTACAAGGTATCCACAATATCTCTCTAGCTTGAGTGTGGAGAGTGGGACAATAATGTTTACAACATTAAAGTCCCAAGGGATATCTCAATGGATTCAACCTTTTTTGTTGAGGTGTAACACCCAAGGATGTCATGTAATCCAATGCCACAAAGCCCTAAAGTGTTACCAACCATTGTTGCTACTAGAATATAATATTGCCTTCCATCCAAAACCCTAAGGAAGAGGGAGTGGAATATGTATAATGACACTGGTAAGGTGACAACTTCCTCATTATTCATTTAAGTTCAAGAGTTTGGGGGGAATTATTTCATCAAGATATCCTATATGTGTTTTTTTTTTGGGAGAGAGAGAGAGGTGTTTTTTTTTTGGAGAGAGAGAGAGAGAGAGAGAGAGAGAGAGAGAGGTTAGCTCAAGTGGTTCACTTGTCTTGCCAGAGAGAGAGAGAGAGAAAGGTTAGCTCAAGTGGTTCAACTTGTCTTGCCAAAATTCATATTGGTAGAGAGAGAGAGAGAGAGAGAGAGAGATATTAGCACCAAAGGTTAGCTCAAGTGGTTCAACTTGTCTTGCCAAAAGTCATATTGGCCAAGGGATCCTATATGTGTTTTTTTTTGGGAGAGAGAGAGAGAGAGAGAGAAAGAGTAGCACCAAAGGTTAGCTCAAGTGGTTCAACTTGTCTTGCCAAAAGTTATATTGTCCAAGAAGGTCATAACATAAAATACACTTGGGTCTCACGGGATTAGGTGTACATGTTCTCACCTACAACATTTACCCTAGGTACCATTCATGAAATGTGATGAATATCTTGAGGGTTTCCCCAAGAAAATGTTTCATGGAAACAAAACAAACATGCACATGTATATAATAATAATAATAATAATTTAATTTCACACCCGAGCCAAAGACCAAACTGGTGTATGAAACTCCCTTATTTGTGGGACAAGGGAACCCCCGCCATGTAGCAATTTGACTGCTAAAGTGTACGTAGGTGTACATACTATACCCCCACCCATCCCATCGACTAGATTTGAACTTGGTGACCTCTTAGAAGGAAACACATGTATGTACGTATGTTGTTTCGCCAATTATATGTATGTTTTGGAAAGTACAAGGGCCAAGCATATGTATGTTGTGCCAAGAACATGAGGAAAAATTTGCAACTCTATAGACATACATGTTTGTGGGATGTCATCACACAAAGGAAGTATGGGCAACATCTTTACCAAAGTTGAATGGAACACATAAATGTGAAAGGAACTCCTTATTAGAAGTATTCAAAACCTTATATGAGGATAAGGATGTTTATAAAAATAGATATTTCCTAATTGCTATTAGTTGTGATATATGGAGGTCTAGAAATGAGATTAGTTTCAAAGATGCCCCATTCTCTCCAGTACAAGTATATGGAGTAAAATTATACTATGAAGAATACATAGGCACTATGAAGAATAGGAAAAAGCATCAAATTAATCCTTTTGTAAGTGATGATTCTCTCCCATGGAGCTTATTTGATGGTGGTTCCCCAGAAAATCCAAGTAAATATAGTGCATGGGATTGTCTTTATTTTAGTTCCTCTCATTATATCTCTTTTTTGTTGGATCTTGGAGAAGGGACAAATAAATGGCCAAGCTATCAACCCTAGTAGCCCTTTTAGAATTATCCATTAACAATAATGTTAGTGTCTAGGTCTATTGGAATTGAAAAGTTTCAGTGGATTGGCTCAATGGAAAAATCACCATGCAAAATTTAGGTCTTCAACCGATGATGAATTAGATTTCAGCTATGAGAAGCAACTTTACATATTCCATTTGTCTCACATTTTTCATGAACATAACTCCAAGGTTGATTATTAAATAAAGTTGGAGTTGATCAGAGGCTAGAACGGTGAAGTTTATGGAGGAAAATGAGGGTGTTATCTCAGAACATCCACCCTTCTACCTTCTCTGGTTTTCCTCAGTCTTCTCATCCACCAATTCCTCTGGTGGCATAGTTTGATGGTGTCCATGGTCTGTTGGTTTGTAGTCTTCCTATTTATTCTTACTTTTATTATGGAGTATGGATTATACTGGCATCATGCATATGCAATAGAGTAGCTATTATTTATATGGATGTTGTTGATTCTTTTTTATAATATTGTTGATATATTCCAATGTGGCCAAGGTTTTTTTGTGAACTGAAGTACCATGTTGTGCAGAGGCACAAATTCATAAATGTAATGTATTTGTTTTACCTTTTATTATATGCATTTCTTCCTTACGGTGAAAACATGCACATGTACACACATGCACCCACATGTGTGCATGTTGTGAGAGAAAAACGATGGGCTAGCTTGACTGGTAGGGTACTTTAAATTTCATGCAAAATTACTTGGGGTAGATTCCCTAGGATAGTTGTGTTTGTTGTGTGCTTCACACAATGTCCCTATCAAGTTAGGAGTTTGTTGAAAATGCAACAAGAAAATCTTGATTTAATATTATCCTTGAATTAAATTAAGAAAACTTGTACGAGTTAACTAAGTTAATTTGATTTGGTTGGCTTAGTTAATTCGAGTTGAGGATCTAACTAGAGTCATGCAGTGCGTCTCCTACATTGTAGGAGCCCCGGTTGAGTTTATTTTGATTTGTAATTAATTAATTCAGTTTAGCTAAGTTAAAGTCAGTTAAACTAGTTCCGACTGATGGGGGAACTAGTAGGAGGTCAGATAATGGGGTGTTACTTCATGTGTTCAACCAGTTAACTGATGATTCACTCATAAATAACTCATGCATGTCGGATCTGTGAGTTACCCAATTGATATTGCAGTTCAAGGGAAATGTGCTATCAGTTGTATAATCATTTGAATTGTACAGGTGGTTCATGTAGTCATAGGAAGGCCTATGAGGATTACGCAATTCATATTGAGGAACTTCCCTAATTAATAGGGGGCTAATTCCCAAGGAAACAACACAAGGAAATAGGGACTTGGGCAAGCCAAAATTTGGTTAAGTATTTGCCTGTGCTTGTCTAGGAAATTGTGAGACAGATAGAGATAGTGTAGAGGTTGCTTGGGCTTGAGCAAAGCATTGTAATCTTCTCATATTTTCTGACTAACGCGATATGCAAATAGCAGGGGTTTTTAGATGTGGCTTTCATGGGGAATTAATTGTGTAATGTGTTGATTGAATTATTTCTCTTGTATGCTTCATGATTTCACCATCGTTTAATTGTTTCCGCTTATGAGTAGAGTAGATTTAAGAATTTTTTTTAGAACATTACATAATAAGTTTGAATCTATAAAGAATTTCTACATGGTATCAGAGAACAAATCACTCTAGAAGAGGAGAATAGGAGTTTGTCTTTTCCAGGTGAAAGCAAATTTGCAGTATCCTTGAGGATAGTTCGAACTATATTGCTTGGAAGGACAGGATGGAGGCAGTGTTGGAAGACAACGGGCTGAAGGAATTCATAGATAAATATATTCCTAAGCCTCTAACAACAGATGCTCAAGATCTGGCAGAGTGGAGAAAATGTGTTGCAAAGGCGAGAAGGATCATACTAGAAGGAGTTCAAGATCATATTGTCTAGAACCTTCATGGGAAGGATACACCAAATGAAACGTGGCAAGCCTTAGTCAACTTGCTTTAAAACAACAGTGACCATAGGAAGCTAGCATTGAAGGACAAGCTTTGGAAGATCAAGATGCAGAAGGGTGACACAATACCACAATACTTGAGTAGATTCACCCAGTTTCGGGATGAGCTTGGGAGTGTTGGTATTACAATTGTTGAAGATGATCTAGTCAACCTAGATCTTCTAGGTCTTCCCAAGAGTTGGCACAGCTACAAGGATTCATTAAATGGGAGAGAGCATCTACCAAAGTGAGAGTGTTTGTGGTCCAACTTGGTGCAAGAAGAGATAAGGCAGAGCACCAGAGATGGAACCTCATCCAAGCATGATGTTAAGGAGAACTTTGCCTTAATTGGAAAGGTGAAGAAATGGAAAGGAAATAAATTCCAATCCAAAGGAGAGTCCAGTCATGGTGGCAAGAAGAAGGACTTGTCGAAGATTAAATGTTTTCACTGTCATGAGTTGGAACACTATGCCATGAATTTTTCACATAAAAAGTCCGACAAGAAGCCCTCAGAAGGAGTGGTAGGTGAATCTATTTCTTCACAATTCGAGATGGATTTCACCCTCATTTCTTGCATGGTGACATCAATAATAGGTAGTGTGTGGTATCTGGATAGTGGAGGCTCATTCCATATGACCAGCAACAAAGAATCCTCCAGTGACTTGGAGGAGAAGGACCTCCATATGCACATCAAAATGGGAGATGATGGAAGGTATAGTGCGACCGACATCGATACTGTTACTTTTCAAAGGGATTCTAGTTCTCCTCTCACATTAAAAGATGTCATGTATGTTTCGGTTCTGAAGAAGAATTTTGTTTCAGTTGTTATGTTGGAGGATCATGGCTACAATGTGATATTTAGCAAAAGAAAGAATTTCCTTCATCACATAGCCTTAGGATAAGTGAATCGGATCAGGGTTCAGGTGAAGAACATCTAAAAATTGGAAGTAGAATACTATGCTTCTTTAAGAGCAAAATTAGAGAAGGTGCAAAGCCGAGAGATCGGTGAATTGTGGCATAGAAGATTGGGTCACTTGCACCATGGAGCTTTGAAGATCGTGTAGAATATTTCTACAGGACTTCCCAAGGGTGACCTAGAGAAAAGAGATACATGCAAAGGGTGTACATTAGGGAAGTACACCAAATCCACCTTTCATGATAAGGACAATCGAGCACAAGTGATCCTTGAAAGAGTTCACTCAAATGTGTGTGGACTGTTCTCGATAGCCTTCATGGCCAAGAACAGGTATTATGTAATATTTTTAGATGATTTCTCACCTAATTGTCGGATTTTTTTCTTGCAGAAGAAAGATCTCACGTTCTCTAAATTTTGTGAATTTAAAGCACTTGTTGAGAAAGACACTAGTAGGAAAGTGAAGGCTCTTAGGAGCAATAATGATGGACAATATGTATCGAATGAATTCAAGAACTTATGTGCATTAGAAGGCATTCGACAAGAGTTAATAGCAACCCATAACCCACAGTAGAATGGGGTGGTTGAAAGGAAGAACATAAGTATTCTGGGAGTTACACGGGCGATGTTACATGATCAAGGCCTACTATTGCACTTGTGGGATGAAGCATGTACCACAATTGTATATGTGTAGAACAAGTGTCCTCATTAGATTCTCAGGATGAGTACACCAAAAGAAGATTTTTTAGCTAAGAAACCAGATGTGGCACACTTTAGGATCTTTGGTTCATCAGTTTACTGTCATGTTACCAACGATTCAAGGAAAAAGATAGAGCCAACAACTGAGTTGGGCATATTTATGGGGTACACTAATACACCTCACAACTATCAGGTGTACCTGGTATCTCATAGGATGACAGTTGTTCGTAGAGATGTGAAGTTCGATGAAGAGAAGGCCACAAGATGTTCCCTTGAGAGGGAGCTTCATTTGCATGTAGATGAGGATCTTTTAGCTCCAAAGGAAGAACCTCAAGATGATGTGGAGCAGCCACTTCCAGAGGAGTAGAGAGTGGAAGACCCACTCATGCGGAGACTTCCAGAGATGGAAGGAAGAACACCAGAGAAGCTGACAGATAGACGCATGATTCTAAAGAGAATGTGGGAGCACCCACATCACAACACAGGCATAGGAGGTCATCAGATTGGTACAATGGCTACATGGATCTGATGAGCGAGAGTCTAGATATTGATCCATCCTCATTCGACCAAGTAGTGCAGCAACCAACATGGGTTGATGCCATGGTAGAGGAGTACGACTCCATTATTAGAAACAATGTTTAGGAATTGGTCCCAATACCAGCAGAAAAGTCAGTGGTGAGTTCCAGATGGATTTATAAGGCCATATTTGTGGCCAAAGGGTTCTCTTAGGTGGAGGGAATTGGTTACGAGGAGACCTTTGCTCAAGTAGCAAGGTACTATTCAATAAGATCTATTCTTGCACTTTTAGTGCAATTGGGATGGAAGATACATCAGATGGATGTAAAGATAGCCTTCCTCAATGGAGTGATTGAGGAATAGGTGTACATTGAGCAATCAGAAGGATTTGGACCTTCAACGGAGATTTTCATGTGTGTAGACTCAAGCTAGTATTGTATGGATTGAAACAAGCAACCCATGCTTGGTACACCAAGATTGACAACTATTTCACCAAGTTGGGCTTCACCAAAAGTGAACCAGATGCAAACCTTTACCATATTGTGGTTGAAGGTAAATTATTCATTATAGTATTATATATGTCGATGATTTGATTCTAATAGGTGATGAGAAGTTGGTCAAATCTTGCAAAGAGGATCTTGCAAGAGAATTCAAGATGAAGAACCTGGGGCTCATGCATTATTTCCTTGGTATGGAAGTATGCTAAGGAGATCATGAATTGTTTGTCTCTCAGGGTGTTAGGTTCCTATACCAATAGGTTTCATTTTTCATGATTGATTGGAGAAGTGCCAAATATGTTCATCCTTTCCATGCTACAAAGGTTCCATATTTTGAAGAATTTCACTATGTACAGTTGCTTGACTCTTATCATAGTTCATGAATGGCCAAACAACTTAATCCTCTTAGAATAGAGAATAAAGGTCTGTCCAAACAGTTCAAGATTGGCAGATGAGTAGTCAAGTAGAGAAGCAAAGGGTCCCAATAGATAAATCTGAGACCTTGGAAGAGATAAGGGTAAACTTAGATAGGATGGCAGCTAAAAGAAAAAAGAGATTCAGGGTTTGCTAGTTCAAGTGCACCCAGTGAAAATGAAGAAAAAATGTTAGGAGTAATAGGATGGGTAAGCAGTTTTGGGGTTGCAGAAGCATGTTTATGGGTAATTTTGTCCCTTAAAGGTGAGTTATCTCATCACTATCATGATCACCATAGCAAAGTGTGGTGACAAATCAGGTGTTGCATGTCTAACTCCCCCTCATTTCCCTCACAACAATCACTCACTAACCTCCCTCAAAGGACACTGAGATCTGCTCAGTACTCCTAGTTTACTTCATTTCAGGAAAAAGACTAAGTGAAAACTCTGTTTTTACTTAAGAAAAGAAGCCACATTTCTTGTGTAAAATATTGATTTTCTCCTAAACCTAAACTATTCAACTCTGCTAATAAAAACCCTCTCATTTCCCTAAGCCTAAGTTCTTAACTCTACAACTTAGTGCTTCCCTTCATAAAGCCATATTAACATGTTAACTTTATTATATAATTCCTATGTAAATGTTTTCCCCGCCCCTATTATACTAAATACATAAAAAACCCAAAATATTTTAATATCCCTCCCCTTGGCTAAAGTTATAGCCATATTTCAATTTTGTCGGGAGTTATTGGTCCACCCGGGGCCAATAACAACACTCCACACGCTCCCTCGGGATTTGTGTGACATTTGGTTAAACAAATAACCAACCCACATTGCAAACCATACAGAAAAACCCACCCCGCGCGCGAATATTAAACTTTGATTAACGGTGGGGTGATTAATTGTTAATCCACCCGACAGCCAATGGAATTCGCCCCGATGCTAATTAATCCACTGTTTATTACTCAAACCCCACGCCATAAACCTCCACCAGCTCCATTGAACATTAACCATCGGATCAAGGCCTGAAGATTGGATGGTGCGCATCGATATTGGAACCCTTCCGGTGTCCGAAAGTTACTGCGCGATGAAAAGCAGTTTCTCCGTCGTACCATGGGATGCGTGTCGCCCGCCCAGGATCATCGCATCCCCTCCGCCCGAAACCATCTCTGCCCCAAAAGTGGTGCGAGGGATACCATTTACCGCCCTCGCTGAGACCCCAATAACGTCATCCTCTGATGTCACCTCCACGTCAGCGCCCACGTCATCTGCCAACTCATCTGCCAACTCATATGCCAACTCATCTGCCACATCATCTGACACGTCATCTTACACGTCATCTTCCATACCCCGCTACATGACAAAAATTTTACGTCATGATGACGTCAACACAAAAAAGCGCCAAAAAGCCCACAAAGCCAAGTTTTTTGTCAAAACTCGTGAAAGTGATTGTTTTTCATCCATTTCCGTGTGTTGTTTTGTGGAACCTATGCATGTAAACTACGACGAATTTGCCACCAAAGCTCCAATCCGTCACCCTGACCACTACAGTTCGGCATCCTGCTCTTCAAATCATCATCCAACTAGCCAATTACCCTTGGGTGCGTCGCAAAAACATAGGTATTTACTTCATTTATCTCCAAGCCCTGTGTATTTCCGATTTTTCTCTGAATTGCATTTGTAGAGCCAAAAATTGAGCAAACTCAGTCCATAATTCTTGAAAAATACACCCCAACCATACTTGTTTTCCCATTTTTTGCAAAAAACTCAACCTCTGCAGCTTAAAATACAACGAGCCGATTGTAAACACAGGCATCTGCCTAAAATCTGGTTCCCAAGCCCCTGTTTTAACTTTCCTCTGCAAATCTTCCAAGAACGTGCCCAAATTCCAGCTCAAATCATCAAGATGCTCTCAAAAAGTGCACTATTACCGTTGTTTTTGTCCATTTTACCGAATGAGCCCTACAAACTCCGTTTTCACTGTGAGATTTACCCAACAAATTAAAATTTGAATTAACTTCATTATGCCATTACGTAAGGAAATCCTTAGAGCCATTATTTTATCTACTTTTGCTACACAGACCCCAATTCCCAATTGAAAAATCATAGAGAGTTAAGCAATGGAGGCTCTTGTGGCCCTGAATGTTGCACCTCTCAATGCTCAACACAAAGAACTGGAGTGGATACCTCTAGCTGATAAGGATTTCCAGATTAATGACTTAACTAGTGACAAGCCTCACCTCCAAGCTTTTTGTGAAATTAGGAATACCTACAAGAACAATGCTGATGTCTATGGAATTTGGGAGTCCAACATGCCCGTGTACTACCTCCCTTCAGTGAATGTATTCCCTGACCTCATCCACCAATGCCATGCCAATTATGAGCCCACTCAAAGAACAGTCATGTCCCCTTCTGGAAATGTCCTCTTTTATATCACCCCTAAATCCATCAATGAGATGCTGCACTTCAAGCCAGCTCAACCTCTGACTCCTCTTTCCTTGGGACTTTTGCTTGACCAAGGTGCCAAATTGCCCAGCTCAAAGATAACCAAATTGACTCAATTGTTTATGAGACCAGATTGCCAGCACAGAGGCCCACCTCCTTATCTAGATATTTGGTTCATTGAGGCAGGAAGATTCATTATAAACATGATATCCTACATCTTAGGATTTAAAACAAGTGAGAATGTTGATGAGACCACCTTGGTTCTCTTGTCTATTTTTACTCCAGGACAGCCCCCTGCTATCAAGTATGATTATGCCACTTACATAGCTGATAAGATCCATGAGCAATTCATGAGCATGGACAGAGAAAGAGTATTTAAATACACATCATACATATATCATTTGTTGTTGTACTATCAACCAGATAGTTTTCAAATTTCCCTCAGAAAATTGGATTGCAAAGGAGAGAGAAGGTCTGTAATCTTCTGGACCTCAGTCTTCCACCATGTTTACTACTCTCCTTATACTTATTGTGAATTCATTGATCTATTCATACATCCAGCCACCTCTTTACTGATGACAAGTCCTCCAGATAGACTTTCGGGTGAAATGCAGAAAATTTTGCAGCTTTCCAAAAGCTACAGCATAGGTGACTGGTACTTTTACCATAATCACACCGAAATCCGAATCTATGGCTCTGAACTGTGCCCCTACAAGCTGCCCAAATTTGTGCCCATGAGGTTGTTTGCACTAGAAGGCAGTTCATCCATGCAGACATAATCCATTTCTATGAGGCCAAGAAAAAGGCACAACTCAAAATAAGAAATCAATTGGGCCCTTTCATATTCAATAAAAGGGAAGCCTGGGAGCAGGCTGACAAGATCTTAGGGGAGCAACTTAAGCTGAAACAGAGTTTTTATTGGGCACCATATGACCCCGGTCATTTCATAAGTTATAGAAAAGTCAAAAACAACCTGGCACCCTATGTCCATCACGAGATCCCTGAGATTCAACAATATGCTAATCAACAAGAATGGATAGAAGGCACATTAGTTGAAGTAATTACTGAGGAAGAGAAATTGGAGAAGGCCATGAAAGGACTTGAAAAGACACTTGACCTAGACTCTTTTGGACAAGTATCCTTCAAGCTACCCTAGCACATAGGAGGTGATACATCTTTTGCTGAGACTTCTGAACGACCTTCACAAAAGGCCGGTGCAACATCATCTAAGGGCAAGCAGGTAATAGATTCAGAACAGGAAACAATGGAAGACCAGCCAGACACATCAAAAGAACAGGGTCAAGGGCAAGTTCTCCTAGCTCAAACCAAGGCACCGCAAATCCCTGTACTACAAACTCCTCAAAATGAGGAAAAGAGTAAAAAGAGAGATAGAGAAGAGGGTACCCCTACCAATGGATCAGCAGAACAACCCGAAGAAAAGAGGCAAAGGTTAAATCCTTATTCTAAGGAGGATTTTTTAGAAGAAACCACAGGCAGCATGAGAGGTGAGGGAAGGACTGGAGAGCAGTCTCCTCTAATGATGGACACATCAGCTAGCTCATATCAGCCAGAGCTAGAGGGACAACACAATGTGGAGGTCTCATCTACCAGGCCACATGGCAAGCAGCAAAGCAAGCAAGGCTCGGACAATAAGAAAGCATTTACTGAAATAAAAGCAAGAAATGAGCCAATAAGGATCCAACTTTATAACCAATTGCTAAGAATGGCTCCCACAAATCAACAAAGGTTAATGGCAGCATATGATATACAAAAAGGAAAAATGACCCTTAGTCACTTCAAGCCCACAATGCAGCAGCCACAATCAGCTGCTGATTATATCAGGACCAATCTGGAAGTACTCTCCAAAGATATCCATCCAATGGACCAGATTGAATTACATAAACAAACTGGAGAAATGGTGTACTCCACCTTGGCGAACAAGACATTATTAGCTCACAAATTGCAGAATTCATTGCACAATACCTCTGCCCAATTAGAATTGGAAAAAGCTTCCTCCTTAGCCAACGATAACAGGATTAAGTCCTTGGAAGAAATTATCATTGAGCTGGGACATAATCCCAAGGATGCAAAAGGCATCAAAGCACTAATAAAGAAGAAGGAAGAGGACATTGCAGCCCTCAAAAAACAATTAAAATTGCCAATTACAATGCATCCGCAAACTACAGAGGTTGCACAGCAGAAAGAAGAGGAAGACATGATGGGTTTACTAATGAGGATGAATGAGAGATTAGCATAAACAGAGCAGGCCTTGGAGAAAGCAATGAAAGAGAAGCAGGGAGTGTCGACCTCCCAGCCACCAGAAATAGCTCCCATAAGCACAACCGCTCCTTCTACAATTACATCAGCAGTTCTCCCACTATCCCGGCAACAGGTACATCAGCCACAGATGCTTCAGCAGCAGCAAGAACAACAGTACCAGATACCAGCATGAAGATGGAAGAGATGATGAAGGCAATAAAGGAGTTAGAACTCCAAATGGCAGAGCTCAAGGAAGCCAAAGAAAAACTGGCCAAGTTAGAGGTAAGTTATGATAAATCTAAAATAACTGTGGCAGAAAAAACAAGAGAGGTAAAGGCCTTGGAAAATAAGGTAAAATCCTTGGAAAAAGATCTTTCTCTTCACAAACCTCTAGCAGAAATCAAAACAATTTTGTGGACTAAAATTGGCCAGTCCATCACGGATCAATGGAGATCAATACATACTATCCATGAGCAAATTGAATTGATAGAAGTCGCCCAAGTAGAGATTCAAAAGGCCAGAACATCATTGGGAAACATGCCTGAACAGGCCAATAGACTAATTCATTTTTTGAATACTCATACCAGAGAAGAACTAGCAGCTTTGGATATCAAGGATAGAACAAGTACCATTTTGACAATAAAGAAGGTGCTGACCATGAGAAATTTTATACAGAATCTGGAAAGAAAGTGCCAAGAAATGCAGATAGAAATTAATGCCTTTACAGAGAATTTTATAGTCTTGCAGAACAAAGGTTTACCCAGTTTGTTAACCAGCAATCAAAGACTGTTGACACATGAACAATACGCTCACAGGGTAAATACGTATGTTGCAAATCAAATCACAGCATCATCAAGCACGTCAGAGGATAAAACACTTCCATCAGGACAGAGCTTATATGACAAGTTGGAAAATCTGTTCTATATTGAGCATGAAATAACACATCTTTTTGAAGTCCGGCCCAACTTCTACAGGTATATTGAAGCTGATGAAACATTAATAAAAATGCAAAGACACCAGTTGCCAACAGACCAATGGTGGCAGAGCATGTTGGAAGTTTTACCAAGGTAGTTCTAATTTTCCTTTATCATCTGCATTTTAATCAAATATCAAAATACGTGGCACATATCATAAGGATGAAAACAGTAGAAGGGGGAAATCAGGATGGGAATGTAATTCACTAAAACGGAATCACGCACAGATGAAAAGGTTGGGACAGCAACGCAGGAACGCAAAATAAAGGGACAGCTGCCAGCCGACTCACTCAGTTCGAAAAGTCAAATATATCTAACCAACTGAACAGCCAGCACACCAAAATTCACTTCTGCATTCATTTCTCTCATTTACTTCTCCTGTAAAGTAGATGGATGAATTTATTGCTTGATATTATCTCATTTCACATATTTTGTAACTCTTTTTGTATAAATACCTCCCTGTGAGATGTATTCGGGGTTGGTGATATCTCTTCTGGAACTGTGTTGTAACTCTGAGAACTCTTCTGAATAAAAGGCAGTTGGAATGCGTTGTTGATGAACTGAACTCTTTGGATGTGGGATTAATGACAGTGGACTATGTTGCAGAATTCTTGAATTACTTCATGGATCAATAAGTCTTTTTAACTCATGTTTTACAGTTTTTGTGTTTTTATATATCATCTGTGTTCATAATCTTAACAGCAGGGAAAAAGAATAACCCATAACTTACTTCACTGTACTCTGTGTTCAATCTTTGTTGTTTTTTGTGTTTTCTTCAGAAACTAGCATAAGCAGGAATTCTTTATTGCTCCTGTTTCCCCTAGTTCTTACACCTTGAGTATACTTAGGGAATTCTTAATTGCTCCATGAAATATTCATTCACTTTCCCTCTGCCAACATGATGAAAGACTCTTAATTGCCTTTCACCCCCTGACCTCCATGTCCATCTAATTTCAGTTTATAAATTGCTCCATGGTCTAATTATCTTGCTCTATAGTACCTCCTCTTTCAAAGGAAACCATATCTAGCAGTATAGAGTCATAGACTCCATAGCCCAATGGACTGAACTTCTCAGACTTTCACCCCTGTTTTATTGAAAATCATCATCCAACAAACTTAAAACAAAACCTTGTACATCATAACTAGCCTAAAATATCGTGAAACAAAGCTAAATTATAAAGAGAGAGCCCTCTCTGGATGCAGATTGGCTAGAAGCTGCATCTAAAAGACTGGTTCGTGGTTACCTCGGCCGTATTCCCTTTTCTCACAAGTTTTGGGGAACAACCTGAGTGATAACACTATCAACAAGCACCAAGTGACTCTACACAACCCATTCTCCAAC
Organism: Pinus taeda; assembly: GCA_000404065.3. Classification (NCBI taxonomy): domain Eukaryota; kingdom Viridiplantae; phylum Streptophyta; class Pinopsida; order Pinales; family Pinaceae; genus Pinus; species Pinus taeda. Next base: position 65,036 of record APFE030723560.1, read on the forward strand.
AAAACTCCAACATATTTCTATAGAACAACATTCATCAGAAGTACTTGAATGTAATCAAAGGATTCAAAATTCAACTTTGATGCTTTGTTTTCATCACAACCTATGTTGATACTAAATGAATGGAAGAAACATTCAAGTAATCCTATTTTTTTCTACCAACAATTCATATCCTATCTTGTACACTTTAATGATATTGCAATAGGTAATTTGTATTGACACAAATAATACTGAAGCATTTCAAAGTTTAAGCCATAAGAATCATCATTTTTTAAACATGGATTACAAATAATTCTAAAAATTTAGAAGTCTTGGTAGTAACATCATTGTCTACAACAATGTCATCCAGTGTATCATTGTCAATGTTCATATGATCTTTCAAGTAGTTAATATTATCATCATCCTCATCTTGACCTACATCCTCTTCATCATCATTGAAATTTGACTGTAGACCATCCATATTGTTACCAGATGTATTTGGCTCATCATTTTCTATACCATCCATATTTTTGTCTTCCATAACGTCATCTAACTTTGTATTGTTCTCTTCTTGTGCCTGAACATAACCATCTTCAACATCATCATGGATGTCAATTTCTTCGATGTTCTATAATCCCTCTCTCTCATTTCGTTGGCCATCATTGTTTTAGTCAATATCCACTAATGCATTATCAAATGCAAGCCTTAATCTTGGATCATATTGTATGACAAATATCCATTTCAGGCTCAGAATATCTTCATAGAAAAATAATTGCACATGAACGAGTACATACATATATTAGATGTATGTTATAGCAATTTTATTGATTAATAAACACATGTATATATTCACAATAAACAATGTATTAATATATTATTGATCACTATAGCTTCTTCTATGAGTTAAAGAAATCCCTGCTCACAATGAATTGGCATAAGATAAGGTTCCTTATCCTCTAGTAGGAACTTTGAGGAATCTATAGAAAACAATCCACTATGGGTATCATGTCTTCTTGTCCTCTCAAATGCTTCATACCATCTACACTTAAAAAAGACAACATTTAAGAGTGTTAATCCAACTCAATAATTTCTTTTATTTTCCCAACATATTGTAGGTTCCCTTCAATAATATTCTTATATTTTGAGCTTGATCTATTGGATTGCTTGAAGTCAACCATGATGCCAACATTGAAGGATTGTCTCTTTACATCTACATGTTCTACACGATAATGTCGACCATATGCCCACATTGTTGGATATTTCCTTGTCTATGAAAGATTCGGTTAAAAAAAATATGATGATGAATATTAAAATAGTTAATAGTGTCAAAACTATAAGGAAACAACATTATGTAAAATCCCAAGTGTACCTTTCTTTCACATCCTTTAGACATGTTGATTTCATCTTCTGTTATGTCTGAATCTATATGTGCATCTTCTATTTGATTTTGAATTTGTTAAGTAACCCATTCTAGTGTGTGATCTTTGGCCCATTCCTCTTGTAGATCAATATGAAATGAGGTATTCCTTGGGTTCGATCACTTAAAATGTCTCATTGCTTTTAACACTTCTCTCTTTTTATCATACAAATCAATCCATTTGTTAATAAAGTACATGTGGCACAAAATGAACTTGTCGAGTATAGCACTTTCGTCTACACCTATTACATGTCAACATGTTTATTTCAAACTCCAAAGGCCATGTTGTTAATTTGACAAATAAATTACAAAGAAAATTAATGATTGCAAGGAAAACAATTACCACACTAATCATGAATTTACTTATTAATCTCTACTTCAACACCATTATATTGTGGTTTTTCTCCATCAATAATATCTGATGCTCGTTCTTCATCCCAAAAGAGTGACCCATCTTCGAAATCCTTACTAAGGAATTCACATAGGAATCAAATTGCTTCATTCAATACATACCCTTTAGCCATGCAACCCTCTAGATGTGCCTTTTGTCAGACATATATTTTTAGATTTTTCATATACCTCTCAAAGAAAAGAATCCACCTCGTCGATACGACACCTGCCAATTCAATGTCATCAACTAGGTGTATAAGTAAATGGACTTGTAGGTCCATGAAACTTGTAGGCAGCTCCTTCTCAAATACACATACAATTTCTGCAATTTCCTTCTTCTATTTTAACACTTCACATTCGTGGATCTCCTTGGATGTCACCCACCTAATATAAGAATAGTAAATTACTATGAACCTTTAGGAAAAAATTAAAATGCAATACAATATCTCTATGTCTCTTCCACGTGAACATTCCATACCACATACCTTGGAAATGCTAACAATCAACTTATGGCATTCCTCAAGTCAATGGGAAGACATGAATCCCCCCTAATTCCTAATGGCACGATATGTTGTCAAACACATTTATCAAAGGTCATTAGTTATTTTTGTCACACAATAGAATATCATAATATATTTAGTAACTAGTCAATTTTACTAATAAATGTTAAATGATGATATATAATACCTTGATCAAATTATGAAAATCATGTGTTTTAAATCTTGTGATATGTCCATCAACTATAAGATCTTCATATAATGATGAACCATAGCCAGTAGATGTCCTTATTGAATGTATGACATTTTTGGTTGGTCTAGCTCTTTCTTTTTCAAAATCCATGGATCTTTTGCATATTTTTAATTTTCCCTGTTTGGGCACAAATGTTTTATATCAAATTTGGTACGCGACAAAGAAATATCTCTCCTCGAAGACAAGGTGTCCTTCTCTTTTCCTACTATATGTCGAAATATTGAATTTGGGACATTTTTTAAGATGTGCATAGGATGTAATAGGTGAGATATTAATAGATCCTTCCAGTATGGGAGTGCATAAAATATGGATTTCATTTTCATCCCTTCTAGCATCTTAATTACAACTTGTTCTGGTTCATCAATAGAATTACTCCCATCAAAAAACTATTGCCAAGATTTCAATTCAACATCTTCATACTTCTTAAGCCGATCAGGTGGACCCATTTCATGGGAGGGCCTTTATTTTCATCTTTTCCATCAAATTGATTCTTATGGTGTTTTTTAAACCTATGATATGGTGGTATAAAAACCGTCTTGTTTGCATAAATAATTTAGAATATCACCCTTGCACATCATAGACATGCAAATATCCCCTTTGTTTGAAGCCCTGCAATTCAAATAACATTAAAATAATAGTATAAAACTAAGTATGAAAGTTGGGATGACAATAAATTATGAGTGTAAATACGTAGAAAAATTACTAGAACCAACACCAAGTCCTAGGAAATCATGAATAGTCCAACATAGCACACCATACAGCGTGAATGGCCTATTTGAGGGAGCATGTGATATCTCATAAATTATTTTTCCTTTCCATAGCAGTTGCATCTCATCAATAAAAGGCGCAAAATAAACATCCATGATCTTAACTTGATGTTTTCCTAGAACAATGAGAGTTAGCATAAGGTGCTCCTTTCTAACACTCATCCATGTGCGAATATTGTATACTATCAATCTGACTGGCCAAACACTATAATTTGAGGTCATGAAAGAGAATGGGAACACTCCATCAATTGCAAGACCAAACCTAATAATATGGGGTTCATCTGTGAATTTTCTTGGCCATTTTTCTCTATGTGGTTCAATGCTTGGAGTCGGCTAGAATTCACATGAATCAATATTTACTACTATTCTTTGCATCTTGGTTCATCAATTGTGCAAGTGAATTGCAAAGAAACATTCGTTAAAGTCTATGTATAATTGGCATGTGACGTAAAACCTTCTTTGGAACTATAGGACCTTGTACATCTGTATGATATCTCTTCTTTGCATACATGGCATTCTACCTTGTGTTGATATTCATATATGTATACAGTGCAATCAATTTTACATGAATGTATTTGCTTATATTCAATCCCCAACTCAATCAACAACTAACGCACCTTTGTGCAAGTTGATGGCAACACATTCTCTTTAGGAAATATTTTAGTTGTTAATGCCCTGTAAGATTGCCAAAGATTATATCAATTGAATGTTTGACTTATGATGAACATGTTTGATATTTCAATTTATATAATGACTATTCATATACAATATATGGTTTTAAAATCCCCTTAAATAAATATAAACGAAGTCGATGAATGTTTACAAATTGCGTACAACAATTGACAATGCATTGTAAGAAATAGATTTCAACTCACTTCAATAGGGTGATGAATCCTTTGTCTAACCAACCAAATAGTGACTTGATTTCTAATCATATTACTATGCATGCCAATTTTGAGGTTTTACTTGCACCCGATTTTAACACAGGTGTCTTTTTTTCTTACTTGTTGGAGTATTTCAGCAAGTTGTTATCATCAACATTACATTGATGGAAATTACCCCTATTGTCATCGTTATTGTCAACCATATGATCATTGTTGTCATCATTATTTCCATCCCCAAATAAATCTATAAGAATTTCGTTCAATCCTTCTTCATGCACTGCATTTTCAATATCATGATCATCATCATTAAGGCTAGGTAGTATGTCATCAATGTATGTTAATCTCATCAAGTCTTCATATTTCTCAGGTGGTAGAGTTCTCTTTAAATATGGTCTTTTCACCCTAGTATGGTTAAAGGATATTTTAGATCATCCCATCCAAATCTCAATAGCCCAGTTGGATTAGCTTGGCTATTAGTAGTCGTTATTTCATCATAATGTTCTACCTATCAATAAATGCAACCATTATTTAATGTTTGGCAAAACTTGGATAAATCATAAATGTATCAATTTTGAAGAAATATAATCAAATATCGCTTAACAAGTCTCATCCCATGTACTATAGTCTTGACCAACCTCTTCCTCAATGAAATTATTTGTTGTGTCTGGAGGATCCATTGTCATATCCTCTTCCACCCATTGTGTTCTTCGTGATTTAACAATTTTATTTCCACGCCCACTTACTTATGTTTTTTTTCTTTTGCTAGTTGAAAAGATTAGGCTATGCACTTGTTCCAATCTCCATATGAAATATCAACAACATGCATTATTTTATCTCAAGATTGGATAATACACTATAAATTTTAATAATATTATGAAAAAGGATAGACGTATCACAAAAATGATTCCTAAGTTAAGTCAAAATTTGATTACATGATGTTTTACAACATCTGTTGTGTCTTTATTTGATATTACATGATACGTTGTCATGGCCTTGTCTCTCCCCTATAATACATAACATAGTCAATGATATTTAGTACACCAATTATATCATTTCAACCAATATGTTATCCAACACAAAACCTCACTTTAATCATATATTTGACATATTCATATCATGTTTTGGATTTGAAAAAACCAACAACATAGTTTATATAACTTTATCTTGTCTATGTTGTAGCATTTGAGAATTCATAAACACCATCCTCCTTTGGTTGAGGTTGCTTTGTCTTCTTACCTTTATTGTATCTACAAATTCTACATCTGATTCTATGGCCACCCACTTTCCTCTCATTGATTTAGCAGGTCTACATCGTTCATGTCCTCTATCCATGGCCTCCTCTAGATCCTATAATACACGACAATAACATTAATCACGTAATATGCACTTTGTTGTTTCTCTATCCAATTGGCTAAACACACAATCGATTTAAGCTCAGCTAGTTTTCACTGCACCTTTCTAACTAAAATGCCCTTATTTTCCATATATGCCCTTTTTATTAATTTCTACTCCCAATATGATGACATGACACAACTCTTATAAATATTAGATGAGGATTATGAAAACTAATGGACTACTTTTTTTTCATATTTTCATTTAACTTAATTCAAACCCTTCATAACATGGAAGCCTCCCACATCGACATTGCAAAATGCAAAGATGAAAATGAATACAAATTAGATGGAGGGAAAAAAGGTAATGTTATAGGTGCAAATAGCGCCCCATTTTGTGCCTCAAATTGACTAGATTTTTTAGCCAATAGTTTGCATTAAATCTAGTGCTAATGGCACACAAATTACTGTCGACTTTCAAAAAAAAATTGTCAATTTATAATTGTGCACGCAATGGACCTACTGTGTATCCCAACTATTCAAAAAAAAATGTAATACATTCACCATATTTCCATTCTCATACTCACCAATTGCAAATCGAGGGAGCTTTGAATTTTTGCACATATTTGGAGAAGACCACGGTTGGAGCAATGTATTTAGGCTATGAAAGAAAATAACCAATCGATTGGATCTCTATTGATGGTGAGCGGAGATATTGATGGACCTCTCCTCCCAAATTGTGGATTTAAGTCAAAAAAAAAATGGGTGTTATTCAGCGTCTAGCAGTCACGAAATCAATTTGTGCATCTCATTCACCCCCTACCAGAGACGAAAATCAAACCCCTATCCATCCATTTTGCACTATTGTTGTTTAAAATAGTTAGAGGAAAAGGAACAAAATGTAGGGAGAAAAGAGAAGGGAGTTTCCATAGTCTTGAGGAAAAAAAAATCGCGTTAGGACGCCAAAAAATGTTAAGCAACAACAGATGAAAACGAGCAAAGGGATCTAATTCTTGTGAGAATGAGGTCTTTCATACTCAATTTATAGATTTGTACATGTTTCCATTCTTGTTTGAATTGTATTTTTTATTTTTTAGTTTTCAAAATTATTAAAGAAGAAATTATGGTTTATTTTTTTATTTCTAAAAAAAAATTAAAAAATAATTATTCTACATATATGGGGACATGACTGTGAGAAACTGAAAGAGGCAATGGATTCTATATTGGGGATAGAAGCAGTGGAAAAACTAGATGGTATGGACTTGTCCATGTTTGTGAAATACATGGAAGAACATACTAAAGGCACTAAAACAGACCAACCAAAGCAACCATGTCAAAGGGAATCAATTGATTCCCCATCAAATCCTGAATCGAGCAAAAGATCCGGGAAAAAATCAATCACAATAACCCTTAAGAATGTGGAACAGAGAACAGAGGCGTCCAATGTCCCACCCACTCCTGGGACACAAATTTCTTCCACCACCAGTATAGGTACTTATGCATCTTACATTGGTACATATGAAACCGAGGTAAAATATGTTGTTGTCTCTAGGGATATCAGAATGACGAATGTCGGGAAAGTGTTCAATCATAGGTTTAAGGGATCATTTCTTCAATGCTTTAAAGAGCATCTACATATTCCATTATCGAAGATACCCACGCACCTTCAAAAGGCAGTCAGTCATCCATGACATGCAAACTGAATTTGGGACAGGTTGGTCAGTGAAGCAAGTAAAACATAAATTACTCACAACCACAAGAGATTTCATTTCAACCAAATGAAAATGATAAAACAAACTCCTCCTAAGCTAAGGGCCAAAAGAAGGCCAATTGATGTAAGCATGAAAGTATGGAAATAGCTCATGAAAGCATATGATAGAGCAGATGCATGGAGGAAGTTCAGCGAGGAGAGCACATGGGTATTTAAATTTGGTCATAATATTATTTCAAGTTCATGAAATGATTTTTATATTTTATTGGTGCATAATTAAATTGAACTAGTGTATGTTTCAGGACAATGCCTTGAAGGCCAGGCTTGCCAAATATCGTGCCACATGTCACAATGGCCAAACAGGATTAAAAGCCTTGGCATGCAAATTTGTAAGTATATTTAATATCTAAAATTATTATTTTTTAAATTTTGTACAAAAAAGTGAATGATTGGATATTAATTACTTTAACTTGTCCATATACCACATTTTGACAGGAGCAACAATATGGCCATTATCCATCAAAATTGGAATTCGATATGATACAAGACAAAAGGTGGTCCTATTTTATTATCTAGATGGAGCATAAGGTATCAATAGTTGACTTTCAATAGCTTAGTTGGATATTGTTATGTTAATATGTCAATTTTCATTTCTTGTGTTGAGTTGTTTATTTATGTGTAGCTTGAGTTTTTCGGCTTCCATCGGTCATAATGCCCTTATAAGTCACTAACCTTTCACTATGATCAAGTCCTTATAAATTAGTATACAATCATGGCTTTATCGAGTCCTTTGGCAAAAAACCTAGGCCAAAGGGGAGATGGACCATGTAATATGTTATAGCTCTTAGAGACAACCTTTGGGCTAAAAAAGGTCAGTGCATAGGACATGCACAATCTTCTCAAAATTGAATCGAGATTATACATTTGGATGATATCTTTGCCCATAGAAGAACCTCTAGATGTAATGTCGGCTAGTTCTTGTGAAAATTAACAAATAAGTTCAATTGGACTACTTATTTGTCATTGCAGCCTTAAAATTAACGCGGTAGCATAGGTAGAAGAACATTAAGGTATTTGAGATTTAAAACACAAGGCTAAACAGAATCCTATGCATTAGATCTTGAGCAGAGAACATGAAATGAAAGAAAATGAGATGCAGAAACCATGGAGCGCTTCATTAAGGTTTCTTACATAAAAATTAGAAGTATCTCAACTATTAACACAACATTGATAAATCTGTTAATGAAACAAACCAACAACTTCATTACAAAAGTTTCAGAAGAAGAATAACACAAACGTAAAGTTACAAAGAAAAGAACACATAATGTAAGCATTAAATACCAGGAATCATTTGGAAAAATTAGTTAGAACTTGTCTCTGGAGCCAAAAGTTCAAACCCCCAATGAGTTCTCCTGTAACCTTTTTAAAGAAAAGGATTCAGTTCAAGAATATTTACAAACACATGTCATAAGGTACAATTGTTTGTTTAGCCAATTGTCCTATTATCCAGTTGTTGGTTCTCAAACTCTACGTCAATTAGAAAAACTCAAGAACGCATTCACTAAGGACTTTTAAATCCTTCCACTCTAGACGTCTTAGGCTGACCACCTATACAACACAGGGGTATCCCTAATTATATTTGTATAATATTCAAAATACAAATAGAATAAGGTTAGATAATGATCAAACAAGGCATTGGAGTAATAATACGATATTAACATGACATTTTAATCACTAGTAGACAATGAATAATATAACTCACGCATTCATGATAAAGTTAAAATACTTCACAAATAAAACAAAAATAAGATAAAATGAAATAAGGAAAACATAACACATGAAACGTAATAGGAAATATAGGTACTTGAGACAGTAAGAGTACTCAACAATAATTTGTAAGAACACTACAACATGTGCAATTATTATTTCTTCTCGAATTGACTCCTGAATAACTAATGATACTAATAGTAAATATCAGAACCATTAAACCATGAAGATCAACACAAGAATAAAATGATTACAGAGTTTTAGTAGTATCTCAAATACGAAAATATTACACACACTACAGATAAAGAAAATGTAACAGTTTGAACATACGTAAGATAAAGATTGTTGTTAGCCTTAGAGGCAAACTCTAAGAACTATCCTTCAATCAAATACTTGATATTGCAACCACTCAATTCGATAATATAAATATCGGAATATAAAGAGACTAAATTTAAAGGAAACTACTAAACACGAAACAAGCCCTGCATTCAGTGTTCTAAACTGTTATTAACAAATACATATACGGAAAAAGAAATTTCTCAGAAATGCAGAGTTATCTCATTCAATCGATGAAGATCAGTGTATCATGTACAATCATATCCATAAAACGAAATTTTTTCTTGTCAACAACCCCAACCCCCCCCCAATTACGATAAACATGGTTTTTAAATAATAACATAAGTAATTTCTAGAAGTAACTCTTTTGGACTTAATCAAATGTCAGAAATAAAAATTAAAACAACTTAAACTTTAAATAAACTAATTAAAATATAATGATCACATTTGTGGCTTAGACCCTTTAGATTTCTTCAACGTGCCTGCAAGAGAGGAACTTTGAGCTCCCTGCATTTTAGCTACAGGTGTCTGAGTTGTGATCAGTGGGATCTCACTCCAATCTTCTGGTTGATCAGTTATTGATTGCATCGGTGGGACAGGTTGAACAATTTGAGTGGTTGAAGACGTTTGTTCCATAATAAGGTTTTATTTTATGATCTTTCTAGCCTTAGTAAGATTGTTCTATTCTACCACCAATAGCCAAGGCGCATTTTTATACATAGTTATTACCATAGTTAGACGAGATCTGATATGATAGCATGTTGTGGGAAGAATTTTCATTAACTTATTGATTCTAGCTAAGATGGTAAAGTCCCTACTGAGGGCTTTTATTATTATAGATGGAGAAAGAGATTCCTCCCCCTATATGGCTAAACAATCAAGGTCTTGCTCTGTGTTCTTCAACTTATAGTAAAATTCTTCATTGGAGATCAACCAATTCTCCTCTCCCAAAAGGATGGGATGCCAAACCTGCCCAGATAATTCCAATCGATCCTGAAATTCTTCCGAATTCTACCAAATTCTTCCCACATGAGTTGTATTGCACTATGTTTTTCTTTCATCATACAAAGTGAGAATATGCAACTATCCCTTGGAGGTAAACTTAGTTTTGCGAGGGTTTCATCTTCCAGAGTGTTGATAAAATTGATGAGTGGATCAATTTCCTTCAGCCTTTCCTCCAGCACTAAAGTTGTGCTTTTGGCCTCTATATTGGCGCTTTTGATTATTTCCTTTTCACAATTAGAGAGGATCTCTACATAGGATCTTACTGTTGCGATTTTTTGTTTAATATTTGTCTAAATCTCATGTTTTTCCTATATGAGAACCTGTCTTCCTGTGTTGGTTACTTTGATTACTTCTTGTAAGGTTTTGAACTCACCATATTTTTCTTTAAGTGTATTCTCGATTTGTTTGATCATGTCATTCTTTTGCGCTATTACATTTTTCTACCTCCTCTGGGCTCTTTGCTTCTCTTGTCTGGCCTCTTCAAGTTCTTGTTCTAATTGAGAAACTTTTACGCGCAATAACCTTGAGCCTTCAGCTTCTAATACTTGAGAGGTGGCAAGGGCCTGATCAACTAAAGCTTTATAGTCTGCATCAGTCCATTTGAAAACCTCCTTTTCTTTTTTGTTTTCATCTTTAATATTTAGGAGGAGCTTAGTAGATAATAAATAAGAAGGATAATTAAATAAGATCAAATGGACCAAGTGTGTACAGTGGTGACATGAACTGAATGGAATGGTAGTAGAAAGGTTGACTATAATAGCTCGAACTAAGTATTTTGAAAAATTGATCCCCTGTTGGTCTGGTTTCAAAGTAATAAGTCGAATAGCTAGAAAACAGACTCATCCATCTTCAAATCATCTGCCAACCCAAAAATAATAGAGAAAAGGGATGCAAGGTCTAGTACAATGGTTTCAACAAATTGGTAGGAATAGGGAATTGTAATTTTAACTTGGGGTCGAGGTTTTTGAGTAAACATCTGAAAAACTCAATTCTATCCTCTTCGGCCCATGTGATGAATTCCTGGTCCAATCCTTTATTTTCTAAGTCAATGCTTGAAGCAGGGGTGTTGAGCATTTTAGAAACCACTTCCTCATCAAGCTTGAGAAAGATCTTATGGTCCAAGTGATAAATAATGGCTTATTGTTCATGTTCAAAATGCTTGGCAAGCAAGATAATGAAATTCGGGTTGAAATGTACAATGGGCAGCTAAAACCTCAGATTTCAAAAGATATAGGTCTTCATTAGAGACATAAGAGGAATTTAAAGGTATTTTCATAGAGAGGACATATGTAAAATGTGTCCAGGTATCCCTAACACCGGTTAATTCATTTACTAAGGCTTGCTTGTGACGATTATGACATTTTTCCACTTCTTAAAAACTAAATCCACAGTTGACTAAAAAGTAAGAACAACGGAGAAAAGCTTACCTAGTTAATGATGACAATGTTTCGGTCTCAAGCCTACATGCAAAAGATAGTTCTCACTACTCAAAGTTTATTGAGTGACATGCAAGGGGAAAGGAAGAAGCATGAGTGAATAGTAAAAAGATGGTGAGATTAAGCCTTAATTAAGTTAGGACATTATTTAATGAAATACGACATTTGTTGCATTACAGTTGACAGGATCGGGGACCGAGTAAGGGTCCCATCCATCGAGTGAGTTAGATTGACTAAACATCACGTAAGTTGCAGCCCGATAATCGTTGGTGCGTATGATATGAGTAGTCTGGATTACATCGGGTCAGAGGAAAGTGTTAGCATTCTTGCATGTTAGGACCTGATAGGCGTTGGATGAATTTTGAATGGACAACCATTATACATCAGGTGGAGACCCGAGATTTAACTCCCGCACATATTTGCATGCGATGAGGTAGTTTGGTTCATTGATTAAGTGTCGATCTATCTTATTGCCGAAAAATTAATTGATACTAACACTCGTCGAGGGTAATAGAGAAGTTAGAGTCGACGTGACTTACAGTCTGATAGGTTGTTGTATGCCATTGATCTTTAAAAGGCACACAATTAAAAACAATATTTACTCACTCAATACCATGCTCTCCCATATAAAGTAAATATTAAAGAATTCACTTGTATAACTTAGCTTTATCATTTTGACAGGTTAGGGAGGGGTGAGTTTGGTCGATAACAACAGGCTCCATATGGGGATTAGACTCCCTGGCAGAGGATCAAGAACATAGATCGAGTGCCTTTTCATTGGGTTGGAGAGTCTTGCTAAAAATGTTGGTGGCAAACTAATGGATGGGAAAGCTTTGTACATGAATGGATTTTGTACGGTTTAAGGCATAGACGAAATCTTGAAGATGTGATATAAAAAATTTGGAAATCAATTATGAACATGACCCTACGGTCGGCATAACAGGATCGTCACCCTTCGATCCAGAACCATTATCCGTGATAGTTTTAGGGTGAATTAGATCAGTGCTTCAGAGATGGGAGATTCTCCAGGCAGGCGTGACGTGGGGTGTGAAACCCTCCATGGGAAATTGGACAGATTACAGCATTTGATGGAAGCAATGGAGGAAAGTGTGACGGGCATTGAGAATAAATTGTCTCTCCTGCTAGGCAATACAATTCAAGAGGTTCGCACAAGAGAGGTTGAGGGAAGCACGCCTTCTGCAAAATTTGAATATTTGAGGGGAGGTGTAGTTGAGTTATCAGATTAATAACTTTTTGTTATCAAGTCGCTTTGTTTTTTCTTTTAACCGAAAAGATTAGGAATATTGTATTGATTCACGACTGTTTGCAGCCAAATACCAGGAGATTTACAAAAATAGTTCAGAGCCACATGTGGGCATCATAATTTGCATTATGTTCTACCAAGCCCAAATTTTTCATCCCCAAAATTACAAAATTGTCCCTCACTTCTTAACTAGTGCTATATATCCTACAAAATTGTTTCAACAGATATTTATATTTACATTTTGACATCGGAAAACAAGAAAAAAGAGACACATGGGACTAACTACTCTTCCATTGGAGTCAGGTTGTTGAGATCGATTCTAGTAATTTCTTCACCCTACCTTGGGATTTTCTCAACCATTTTGAGCTGAAGGTGCTCAATTTGCAGATGCAAAGCATCAAATCCGTCTTTCAGTTGACAAATTCTCTCGTTTTTTCCAAATGTTGTTCCTGCATCTCAAGAGTCTCCTTCTGTTGTTGATGAATACACATTTGAATTATCACCCGCCCTTATTTTATTTCCACATTCTCTATATCACAGATATTGTAATCATGTTGGAACCGCCCTCGATCCTTCACAATGCGCCTCGATGCTTTGCCCGAACGAGGCCGGCGGCAGCCCCAGGAACTTGAAATTGAGCTACCTTCCTCTGTTAGACTTAAAACTTCCATACCGACCATTGGGGGTGACCAAAACTATGGAACCAACAGAGGACAAGGACTACAGAACCAAACTAACAACTACTGAGTTTTTTTAAGGTTGCACAGGACTGACAAAAATAAAATACCTTTAACAACAACCAATTCACACTCACAAACTCTATTACACCACCATTCGTGGGAACCATTTCGAAAAACTCCTTCTTGCCTATTTCACGAATTATGCCACTCTACACATCAACCAATTCATCCCCATGACTAACCCCTGAAACCACCACCATGCAAATTACCCAGTTGTTGCCACTACCTAGACTTCCCAGACTTCCCTGACCCCACCACTAGGTCCTTAAACTAGAAACCCCCAAGACAACATCAAATCGATTCTTTTGACAGAGGATCATACTGTTATTGCTTCTTATATAGAGAATTTTGATCTGGAACCTGAAGCAGGGTAGTTGAGTTGTACTCATTCCTCTTAAATCCATATGCCTTCCATAATTCTTCTGATCTTAAAAATGACCTCCATCTTATCCAACCTTTGCTTCCCTTGCACAAACTAACCACCCCAGACCGGATGGATTAAATGCCACTAGCGCTCACCATAATTTCACATGTTTGCGTCTTGATTTCGTCGGCTACAGAGATTGATCTGAGGAGCATTAACTAGGGCTCCCACGCATAAAATTAGTTTGATTCCAAGTGAAGCACCAACCCAAGGATAATAGTCACACTGCATCGTAAGCCAGACGTCACTCTGAGGAGGGGTGCCACGAGGAAGGAAGAGGGGCCAAGGGATATGAAGGTCGATGGGACAGGGGCATGGAGAGAAGGGGAGAGGGTGAAAAGGAAAGGACAACCAGGGTAGCCGAGGCAAAAGGTGAAGGGAGTTGAGGCGGATGAGGAAGGGAGGGAGACGGGGGGGCGGGAGATGAGGCAGAGGGGAAGAAAGGGGAAGTGAAGGAGGAAGATATTCGAGCTAGGGGGGATTGGGCAAAAGAACTTCATGCTTTCATTCCCATTATAACTCTTTTTCCTTCAAAAATCAACCTTAACTATAAATATTTTGAGTTTCCTATCAACCATTAGGGGATGGTAATCGATCCCCTTATGTCATTCACCTCATTGCTTTCTTTGTTCATCCTATAGGCCAAATTGGCTTGCTTATCATCTTCCTTATTATTACCTCTTAGGATATGGGAAAACTTTATTTGTTCAAAGAGAGGTATCATTCCCTTGACCTAGGGAATGATAATATCCCTAATTCCCTTTTTCTGTGCCAGAGAGAGCCCGAGGAACAATCTATATGCCTCAGCTTGATTATTTGTCTTCATTCCCATACCCTAGGCACATTTATCTTCAATTTATTGTTTTGAGTTGTTGAATTGTAGTTCATATGCTTTATAATCAACATGGAGTCCCCTAAGATATACATATCCCTAATTCCCTTTTCTGGGCTAGAGAGAGCCCGAGGAACAATTCATATGCCTTAGCTTGATTATTTATCTTATTCCCAGACCCCAGGCAAATCTATCTTCTATGATTCCTTCGGGATCAATGAGAATCCCTCCCACTCCTGCCACCCCTTTATCAAGCCGCTTTATAAACAAGAGACTATGTTGCAATATTATTTTGTAAAACTTGTAAATATTATAAATCGTAGAAGTATACTACTTTAAATATCTTGATAGAATGTGTATCTTAGACTTAAAGTATACAATGTTTATTATCTGTTAAGATTTTTGTAATATTAAGCTAGTATGCCTTTTTGCAGCGGGCATGTTATGTTCTGAATGATTTAATGATTTAACAATGGAGGTGGAGAGTTAAATTTTACTTAATAAAAATGTCTATTCTTTTTCTTTTTCTTTGTATCATGTGGATATAGTGTTTTTTTATTTTCATTTATCAATTTGTTTTACTCTCCTTTATATAGGACCATGTTAGTAATGCTAGTTAGGGAAAATGGGATTAGTGTTAGCCAAAAGTATAATATAACTCACGTGATTCAAATATCCCAAGAAACGCATTATGCTTTGTGTTAGAGATTTTTTAGGCTGAAAATAGTAGAACAATAATATTTTTTAAGAACACATCTTCACGATAATTGAAACTGAACGTCGCTCCGCTATCAGCAAGCATCCATAGCCCCAACAGAGTGATTCACTGCCTTGAAATAAATTTTTGCTATCCAACTTGTTTGACCTTATAATTGTTTATTCATACAATCCTTATTATAGACAATTGAAACATAGCCTTGCTTAGTGCTTTAGCTTTAGCTTTTCTTGCGAGACACAGCGAGAAGATATCACACTAGGATAACCCAATGCCACTAGCATCACTCCACTATCAACAAGCATCCATAGCCCCAACGGAGTTGCTTGCATATGCTGCGAAAGTCATTATACAAGGAAGTGGTGATCCAGGTGGATGTTGGCGGCCACCCACCTATCCCACTTGGACCCCCACAATTGTCTCTTTCAGTTTCTCAGTTTCCTTAATTGTAGCACAATTTACTATTTTTAGTAGTTTTTCGGGTCCTGAAATTCCGAACCCGTTTTTGAGGCCCTAAATGACGTTTTTTGGGAAATTTGGGAGCAACATGGGTCCAAGGTCGAATAGATATTTCTAAAGAGCTATTGTACGCATAAAACAAAGATCGGGTGCCAAAGTTACGACCTCGGGAAGTTGATGTACCAACTTACCCAAAATGGGGCCCACAATTTGGCGTTTCATCTTCTAGGGTTAGGTTTTGGGATGTTAAGGGTTTTCCATTGTT